>CM019825.1:45235227-45260026 GCA_009763385.1 Coix lacryma-jobi var. lacryma-jobi
AAAATTCAACCGTGAATTTTTCGGTGCATGAGTGGTTTAAACGGCCCTCCTGTCGAGTTTTGCGGCACTGTTCCTTCGGAAATGAAAGTGCCAAAAACCCACCAAACATGAGTTTTGGGTCAAACGGGGATGATTGGGTGCGTCCGTTGTGAAAAATTCAACCGTGAATTTTTCGGTGCATCAGTGGTTAAAATGGCCCTCCTGTGCCAGTTTTTGCGGCACCGTTCCTCCAGAAATGAAAGTGCCAAAAAACCCACCAAACATGAGTTTTGGGTCAAACGGAGATGATTGGGTGCGTCCATTGCAGAAAATATCAACCGTGAGTTTTTCGGTGCATCAGTGGTTAAAACGGCCCTCTTGCACGAGTTTTGCGGCACCGTTCCTCCGGAAATGAATGTGCCAAAAACCCACCAAACATGAGTTTTGGGTCAAACGGGGATGATTGGGTGCGTCCGTTGTGAAAAATTCAACCATTTATTTTTCGGTGCATCAGTGGTTAAAACGGCCCTCCTGCGCGAGTTTTGCGGCACCGTTCCTCCGGAAATGAAAGTGCCAAAAACCCACCAAACATGAGTTTTCGGTCAAACGGGGATGATTTGGTGCGTCCATTGTGAAAAATTCAACCGTGAGTTTTTCGGTGCTTCAGTTGTTAAAACGGCCCTCCTGCGCGAGTTTTGCGGCACCGTTCCTCCGGAAATGAAAGTGCCAAAAACCCACCAAACATGAGTTTTCGGTCAAACGGGGATGATTGGGTGCGTCCGTGTGAAAAATGCAACCATGAATTTTTCGGTGCATCAGTGGTTAAAACGGCCCTTCTGGCGAGTTTTGCGGCACCGTTCCTCCGGAAATGAAAGTGCCAAAACCCACCAAACATGAGTTTTGGGGCAAACGGGGATGATTCGGTGCGTCCGTTCTGAAAAATTCAACCATGAATTTTTCGGTACATCAGTGGTTAAAACGGCCCTTCTGGCAAGTTTTGCGGCACCGTTCCACCGGAAATGAAAGTTCCAAAAACCCACCAGACATGAGTTTTGGGTCAAACAGGGATGATTGGGTGCGTCCCTTGCGAAAATATTCATCCGTGAGTTTTTCGGTGCATTAGTGGTTAAAACGGCCCTCCTGTGCGAGTTTTGCGGCACCGTTCCTCCGGAAATAAAGTGCCAAAAACCCACAAAACATGAGGTTTGGGTCAAACGGAGATGATTGGGTGCGTCCGTTGCGAAAAAAAATTCATCCATGAGTTTTCCGGTGCATCAGTTGTTAAAACGGCCCTCCTGCGCGAGTTTTGTGGCACCGTTCCTACGAAAATGAAAGTTCCAAAAACCCACCAAACATGAGTTTTGGGTCAAACGGAGATGAATGTGTGCGTCCGTTGCGAAAAATTCAACTGTGAGTTTTGATGAGGACATCACCGATTCATATATGAGTATCTTATCAACTTCTAAACCAAAGGTGCAACCATTCTATATGAGACTTATTATTGATACATTTGATGAATGGGTGCTGCACCATAAAATATGTGTATTGTCATTTTCAGAATTACATGCATGGATCAAGGGAAGGTTTGATTGCATAAGGAAAGCTTGGAAGATCAATGAAGTTGATTGGGGACCAAGTCCAAGTGTTCTTAATGTTCTCCACAAAGTCACCACGTCAGTTTTGGCAAAAGAAAGGAAAGAGTCCAAGTCCAACACGTTTTGGAAGTTGAATTCGGACTGCAGAAAAGTCCCAACTTGTTACGGTCACCACGACTTCATACGGACTCGGATTTGGATGGTTCAGGACTTGATGGAAAGCTTAACAAGTCTACTTTCATTTGGATCCAGCCCCATGTCCGTATCTTCTACACAGCGGCGACAATTATCCAAATATTACCGAGAGATCTCGCTGTCCAGGGTGCTGCGTCACCATATCTTGGGCTATTGGCCCATGTATCAAGTTGGGTCCATTAAGGACACGTCCTAGGGTTGGAGGACGACCCCAACACCCTCCTGGTCGTCCTCTCCTCCTCTAATACCTCCCCATAGCCGCCACAAACAGATTGGGTTTTGTTTAGATGTAAGTTTAGCTATTGCTACTTCCTGGTAGACGTTTGTGTCGACTAGACCATCCGTTCTACTTGATTTCGGAACCCCACCTTCATGTGTATCAGATTTGAACCTTCATCTCTTATTTTGCAATAGAGTTCTTGTTCTACTTGTTCTTGCTTGTTCTTCGATTGCTTGCAGGAATAACCCTAGTGGTTTGGTTGGTCGTGCATCCACAAGATCGCGAGCAACCGCTGGAATTGGTGTATCGATTGCTAAGGCGCAGCATCCTTGGATGGTTGTAGTCGGGTCGTGAACGTCGTTTCAGTCCAAATCGAAGTTATCCCTCTCCACCGAAAGATCGGGGCACCCATACTCTTATCAGTTGGTATCAGAGCAAGGTTTATCGGTGAGAGATTTCCAATCCTTCGCTGTTTTATTTTTCCTATAGTCCAAAAAAGCCAAAAAATAGTAGATTAGTTTTTCCATAATCCTATAAATCTTTTTGAGCCTTTGCTGGTACTTCTTAGTTAGGGCTTATTGAGTTTGGTTTACATCGGTTGAGTCAAGTTGCTGGTCTTAGGGTTAGACTTTTAGAGTTTCGAGTTCTCGTCACGTTTCGGTCATTGTCAATCATACCCATCTCCGCTGCCATCACCACCACCATATTAATATCCACTACAGCATATACATCTCCGTTGTAATCACCATCTTTGCTGCACATATCTATCCCTGCTTTTTTTTAACACTAGCAAATCTGTTTTGGGCACATTTAAAAATCTGAGTTGCTAGCTCTATTCTTGTTACTACCTGAAAAGAAAGAGAAATAGATTGTAAGTCGTTTCTTTTAAAATCTGATTTGTCAAAATTCAGATTTGTTCTAGTTGTGCAAAGTAAAAGAAAAGAAGAAGAAAAATCAGAAAGAAAAGAAAAGAAAAAAGAAAGAGAAAGAGGCAAAAAAAAGTGAGGAGGAAGAGAAAAAGGGAGTGATAACTTGCTGTTCTTGTTCTTTTTTGTTTCCTATTGTACCGTGACTTTGTTTGTGTCTAGGCTCGCGTCTCTAGCACGGTCTAGCCTAGGACCAGCACGGTACCACCGTTGAACGATTTCTCAACTTGCTTTGTGACTAATGTGGTGCTAGTACTTCCTTGCACATTAATTTCAGCCTTCCTACAGCTCCACATATCCAACTACAACTTGAAAGGAATTGTTGCTGTGGCACCGATACACTTTTTCCAGGGTTTCCAACTTGTTGGTTGCTGCCACCTCTTGTTTGGCTTGGTAAGAATTGGTAAGAGCTCGTTTGAACAGGTTGAGAGTGAGAGAATTATATTTACAACAACCACATCCTAGTAGTTGATTGGAGCATAGATATTATTGTGGATGTTTTTGGTTTTCTTCTAATCATGGCAGGGATTCACGTGGAAAATAAGCATGGCCTTACTCAGGTTGTGTATTCGCAATTTGCTCAACAAATGGATGGTAACAAGCTTGGCACTCATGAGGTTTGCAATGTTTTACTTGATACAATAAAATCTGCAATACCTTACTTTGAAGGAAACTACGATCCTCATGCATATATTGAATGGGAGCTAGCTGTAGATAAGGAATTTGTTGAGTATGATTTGTCAGAGAAACAAATGGTTTTTGCTGCCTCTAATGCTTTAACTAAGGATGCTTTGTATGAATGGAAATATCTTTGTAGGCATGACATTGTTCCGCAAACATGGAAAGACTTCAAAATGCATTTTAGAGGTGTATATGTTCCTGCATATTATGCTGATTACTTGCTTACCAAACTAGAGGAATTAAAACAGGGTAGTAGGACCGTGAGACAATACACATATTTTATGGTGCAGCACCCATTCATCAAATGTATCAATAATAAGTCTCATATAGAATGGTTGCACCTTTGGTTTAGAAGTTGATAAGATACTCATATATGAATCGGTGATGTCCTCATCAAGTTTTTTGGTGCATCAGTGGTTAAAACGGCCCTCCTGCGCGAGTTTTGCGGCACCGTTCCTCCGAAAATGAAAGTGCCAAAACCCCACCAAACATGAGTTTTCGGTCAAACGGAGATGATTGGGTGCGTCCGTTGCGAAAAATTCAACCGTGAGTTTTTCGATGCATCAGTGGTTAAAACGGCCCTCTTGCGCGAGTTTTGGGGCACCGTTCCTCTGGAAATGAAAGTGCCAAAAACCCAACAAACATGAGTTTTGGGTCAAACGGGGATGATTGGGTGCGTCCGTTGTGAAAAATTCAACCATGAATTTTTCGGTGCATCAGTGGTTAAAACGGCCCTTCTGGCGAGTTTTGCGGCACTGTTCCTCCCGAAATGAAAGTGCCAAAAACCCACCAAATATGAGTTTTGGGTCAAAGGGGGATGATTGGGTGCGTCCGTTGTGAAAAATTCAACCGTGAATTTTTCGGTGCTTTAGTGGTTAAAACCGCCCTCCTGTGCCAGTTTTGCGGCACCGTTCCTCCAGAAATGAAAGTGCCAAAAACCCACCAAACATGAGTTTTGGGTCAAACGGAGATGATTGGGTGCGTCCGTTGCGAAAAATTCAACCGTGAGTTTTTCGGTGCATCAGTGGTTAAAACGGCCCTGTTGCACGAGTTTTGCGGCACCGTTCCTCCGGAAATGAAAGTGCCAAAACCCCACCAAACATGAGTTTTGGGTCAAACGGGGATGATTGGGAGCGTCCGTTGTGAAAAATTCAACCTTGAATTTTTCGGTGCATCAGTGGTAAAAACGGCCCTTCTGGCGAGTTTTGCGGCACTGTTCCTCCGGAAATGAAAGTGCCAAAAACCCACAAAACATGAGGTTTGGGTCAAACGGAGATGATTTGGTGCGTCCGTTGCGAAAAATTCAACGGTGAATTTTTCGGTGCATCAGTGGATAAAACGGCCCTCCTGCGCGAGTTTTGCGGCACCGTTTCTCCAGAAATGAAAGTGCCAAAAACCCACCAAACATGAGTTTTGGGTCAAACGGAGATGATTGGGTGCGTCCGTTGCGGAAAATTCAACCGTGAGTTTTTCGGTGCATCAGTGGTTAAAACGGCCCTTCTGGCGAGTTTTGCGGCACCGTTCCTCCGGAAATGAAAGTGCCAAAAACCCACCAAACATGAGTTTTGGGTCAAACGGGGATGATTGGGTGCGTCCGTTGTGAAAAATTCAACCATGAATTTTTCGGTGCATTAGTGGTTAAAACGGCCCCTCTGGCGAATTTTGCGGCACCGTTCCACCGGAAATGAAAGTGCCAAAAACCCACCAAACATGAGTTTTGGGTCAAACGGGGATGATTGGGTGCGTCCGTTGTGAAAAATTCAACCGTGAATTTTTCGGTGCATCAGTGGTTAAAACGGCCCTCCTGTCGAGTTTTGCGGCACTGTTCCTCCGGAAATGAAAGTGCCAAAAACCCACCAAACATGAGTTTTGGGTCAAACGGGGATGATTGGGTGCGTCCGTTGTGAAAAATTCAACCGTGAATTTTTCGGTGCATCAGTGGTTAAAATGGCCCTCCTGTGCCAGTTTTGCGGCACCGTTCCTCCAGAAATGAAAGTGCCAAAAACCCACCAAACATGAGTTTTGGGTCAAACGGAGATGATTGGGTGCGTCCATTGCAGAAAATATCAACCGTGTGTTTTTCGGTGCATCAGTGGTTAAAACGGCCCTCTTGCACGAGTTTTGCGGCACCGTTCCTCCGGAAATGAATGTGCCAAAAACCCACCAAACATGAGTTTTGGGTCAAACGGGGATGATTGGGTGCATCCGTTGTGAAAAATTCAACCATTTATTTTTCGGTGCATCAGTGGTTAAAACGGCCCTCCTGCGCGAGTTTTGCGGCACCGTTCCTCCGGAAATGAAAGTGCCAAAAACCCACCAAACATGAGTTTTCGGTCAAACGGGGATGATTTGGTGCGTCCATTGTGAAAAATTCAACCGTGAGTTTTTCGGTGCTTCAGTTGTTAAAACGGCCCTCCTGCGCGAGTTTTGCGGCACCGTTCCTCCGGAAATGAAAGTGCCAAAAACCCACCAAACATGAGTTTTCGGTCAAACGGGGATGATTGGGTGCGTCCGTTGTGAAAAATGCAACCATAAATTTTTCGGTGCATCAGTGGTTAAAACGGCCCTTCTGGCGAGTTTTGCGGCACCGTTCCTCCGGAAATGAAAGTGCCAAAACCCACCAAACATGAGTTTTGGGTCAAACGGGGATGATTGGGTGCGTCCGTTCTGAAAAATTCAACCATGAATTTTTCGGTGCATCAGTGGTTAAAACGGCCCTTCTGGCAAGTTTTGCGGCACCGTTCCACCGGAAATGAAAGTTCCAAAAACCCACCAGACATGAGTTTTGGGTCAAACAGGGATGATTGGGTGCGTCCCTTGCGAAAATATTCATCCGTGAGTTTTTCGGTGCATTAGTGGTTAAAACGGCCCTCCTGTGCGAGTTTTGCGGCACCGTTCCTCCGGAAATAAAAGTGCCAAAAACCCACAAAACATGAGGTTTGGGTCAAACGGAGATGATTGGGTGCGTCCGTTGCGAAAAAAAATTCATCCATGAGTTTTCCGGTGCATCAGTTGTTAAAACGGCCCTCCTGCGCGAGTTTTGTGGCACCGTTCCTACGAAAATGAAAGTTCCAAAAACCCACCAAACATGAGTTTTGGGTCAAACGGAGATGAATGTGTGCGTCCGTTGCGAAAAATTCAACTGTGAGTTTTTTGGTGCATCAGTGGTTAAAACGGCCCTCCTGCGCGAGTTTTGCGGCACCGTTCCTCCGAAATTGAAAGTGCCAAAACCCCACCAAACATGAGTTTTCGGTCAAACGGAGATGATTGGGTGCGTCCGTTGCGAAAAATTCAACCGTGAGTTTTTCGGTGCATCAGTGGTTAAAACGGCCCTCTTGCGCGAGTTTTGGGGGCACCGTTCCTCTGGAAATGAAAGTGCCAAAAACCCAACAAACATGAGTTTTGGGTCAAACGGGGATGATTGGGTGCGTCCGTTGTGAAAAATTCAACCATGAATTTTTCGGTGCATCAGTGGTTAAAACGGCCCTTCTGGCGAGTTTTGCGGCACTGTTCCTCCCGAAATGAAAGTGCCAAAAACCCACCAAACATGAGTTTTGGGTCAAAGGGGGATGATTGGGTGCGTCCGTTGTGAAAAATTCAACCGTGAATTTTTCGGTGCTTTAGTGGTTAAAACCGCCCTCCTGTGCCAGTTTTGCGGCACCGTTCCTCCAGAAATGAAAGTGCCAAAAACCCACCAAACATGAGTTTTGGGTCAAACGGAGATGATTGGGTGCGTCCGTTGCGAAAAATTCAACCGTGAGTTTTTCGGTGCATCAGTGGTTAAAACGGCCCTGTTGCACGAGTTTTGCGGCACCGTTCCTCCGAAAATGAAAGTGCCAAAACCCCACCAAACATGAGTTTTGGGTCAAACGGGGATGATTGGGAGCGTCCGTTGTGAAAAATTCAACCTTGAATTTTTCGGTGCATCAGTGGTAAAAACGGCCCTTCTGGCGAGTTTTGCGGCACTGTTCCTCCGGAAATGAAAGTGCCAAAAACCCACAAAACATGAGGTTGGGGTCAAACGGAGATGATTTGGTGCGTCCGTTGCGAAAAATTCAACGGTGAATTTTTCGGTGCATCAGTGGATAAAACGGCCCTCCTGCGCGAGTTTTGCGGCACCGTTTCTCCAGAAATGAAAGTGCCAAAAACCCACCAAACATGAGTTTTGGGTCAAACGGAGATGATTGGGTGCGTCCGTTGTGGAAAATTCAACCGTGAGTTTTTCGGTGCATCAGTGGTTAAAACGGCCCTTCTGGCGAGTTTTGCGGCACCGTTCCTCCGGAAATGAAAGTGCCAAAAACCCACCAAACATGAGTTTTGTGTCAAACGGGGATGATTGGGTGCGTCCGTTGTGAAAAATTCAACCATGAATTTTTCGGTGCATTAGTGGTTAAAACGGCCCTTCTGGCGAGTTTTGCGGCACCGTTCCACCGGAAATGAAAGTGCCAAAAACCCACCAAACATGAGTTTTGGGTCAAACGGGGATGATTGGGTGCGTCCGTTGTGAAAAATTCAACCGTGAATTTTTCGGTGCATCAGTGGTTAAAACGACCCTCCTGTCGAGTTTTGCGGCACTGTTCCTCCGGAAATGAAAGTGCCAAAAACCCACCAAACATGAGTTTTGGGTCAAACGGGGATGATTGGGTGCGTCCGTTGTGAAAAATTCAACCGTGAATTTTTCGGTGCATCAGTGGTTAAAATGGCCCTCCTGTGATGAGGACATCAACACCAGCGATACATCCTCTCCGACACAACCTATAGCTGGTCCTCTTACTCGTGCTCGTGCTCGTCAACTTAATCATCAAGTGAGTTCCATGATAAGCTCTTGTCCATCTTGTTTAGACAATGGAAACGCGTGCACTCTTGTTTTGATTAGGAACCAAGGAGAAGACCGAAAGGGAGAAGGACTCGCGCTAGCTGGATTCGGACTGCAGCAAAGCACCAACTTGTGACCGCCACCACGGTTGCATACGGATTCGGATTCAGGCGCTTCAGGACTTGTTGGAAAGCTTATCAAGTTTACTTTCATATGAATCAAGTCTCACGTCAATATCTGTTCGGTAGCAGCGGCAATGATCCAATTACCGTCGACAGGTCTTGCTGTCCAGGGTGCTGCGTCACCTCATTTTGGGCTTATGGCCCATGTATCAAGTTGGGTCCATTAGGGACGCGTCCTAGGGTTGGAGGACGACCCCAACACTCTTTTGGTCGTCAATCCATCTACTTATATCCCTCTATAGCCGCCATGGTCGGGTTGGGTTTTGTTTAGATCAAGTTTAGCCTTAGCTACTTGCTTGTAGGCGCGCGTGCAGGATCAGCCGCCCGTCTCCTTGTCTTCGGAACCCCATTGTTGATTAAGATTCAGTTTGAAACCTTCAATTTCATCTTGCAAATTCAGTGCTTGTTTCCTCGTTCTTGCTAGTTCTTCGATTGCTTGCAGGACGGGAGCCCTAGGGGCTGGTTGTCGCGCTCCGCAAGATCGTGACGGCTATTGGACGTGGTGTATCGGTTGCTAAGGCGCGGTCTTGAGGGCTGTAGTCGGGCCGTGAACGTCATCTCCATCCACCAATCGAGTTATCCCCGTTTCTCATCGAAAGATCGGGCAAAAACCCTAGCGGGTTCGCATCAGTTGGTATCAGAGCAGTAAAAATGATAAATCTGTAATTGGTAACAAAGATGAGATAAAACTGAAAGGACGTTGTATGATAGCTACCAAATCAGATATTAATGAGTTCAATGCATCCACTTCTGTTGCTTATGCTTTGATATGCAAGGATGCTTTGATTTCAATTGAGGATATGCAATGTTCTTTGCCCCCTGCTGTTGCTAACGTTTTGCAGGAGTATTCCGATGTGTTTCCAAGTGCGGTACCAGCGGGGTTGCCACCATTACGCGGGATTGAGCACCAAATTGATCTTATTCCTGGTGCGTCTTTGCCAAACCGTGCGCCATACAGGACAAACCCGGAAGAAACAAAGGAAATTCAGCGACAAGTGCAAGAACTGCTGGACAAAGGTTATGTGCGAGAATCCCTTAGCCCTTGTGCTGTTCCAGTAATTTTAGTGCCTAAGAAAGATGGAACATGGCGTATGTGTGTTGATTGTAGAGCTATTAATAATATCACCATTCGATATCGACACCCTATTCCACGATTAGATGATATGCTAGATGAACTGAGTGGTGCTGTTGTGTTTTCAAAAGTTGATTTACGTAGTGGGTACCACCAGATTCGTATGAAATTGGGAGATGAATGGAAAACTGCTTTCAAAACTAAGTTCGGTTTATATGAGTGGTTAGTCATGCCTTTTGGGTTAACTAATGCACCTAGTACTTTCATGAGATTAATGAACGAGGTTTTGCGTGCTTTCATTGGGAAATTTGTTGTCGTATATTTTGATGATATATTAATTTACAGCAAATCATTGGATGAACATCTTGATCATTTACGTGCTGTTTTTAATGCACTACGCGAGGCACGTTTATTTGGTAACCTTGAGAAGTGCACCTTTTGCACCGATCGAGTGTGTTTTCTTGGTTATGTTGTAACTCCACAGGGAGTTGAGGTTGATCAAGCCAAGGTGGAAGCTATACAGGGATGGCCTGTCCCAAAGACTATCACCCAGGTGCGGAGTTTCCTAGGACTTGCTGGATTCTATCGCCGTTTTGTGAAGGATTTCAGCACCATTGCTGCACCATTGAATGAGCTTACCAAAAAGGGGGTGCCTTTTGAGTGGGGCAAAACACAAGAGAATTCATTCGACATGTTGAAAGATAAGTTAACTCATGCGCCTCTCCTACAACTTCCTGATTTTAATAAGACTTTTGAGCTTGAATGTGATGCTAGTGGAATTGGTCTGGGAGGTGTTTTGTTACAAGAGGGAAAACCTATTGCATATTTTAGTGAGAAATTGAGTGGGCCTGTTCTCAATTATTCTACTTATGATAAAGAACTCTATGCTCTTGTTCGAACATTAGAGACATGGCAGCATTATTTGTGGCCCAAAGAGTTTGTTATCCATTCTGATCATGAATCTTTAAAACATATTCGTAGTCAAGGAAAACTGAATCGTAGGCATGCAAAATGGGTTGAATTTATTGAATCTTTTCCTTATATTATTAAACACAAGAAAGGGAAGGAGAATATTATTGCTGATGCTTTGTCACGGAGATATACTTTGCTGAATCAACTTGATTATAAGATCTTTGGGTTAGAAACAATTAAGGACCAATATGTTCACGATGCTGATTTTAGAGACGTGTTGCTGCATTGTAAAGATGGAAAAGGATGGAACAAATTCATCGTTAGTGATGGGTTTGTGTTTAGAGCTAACAAGCTATGCATTCCAGCTAGCTCTGTTCGTTTGTTGTTGTTGCAGGAAGCACATGGAGGTGGCTTGATGGGACATTTTGGAGCAAAGAAGACCGAGGACATACTTGCTGGTCATTTCTTTTGGCCAAGGATGAAGAGAGATGTGGAGAGGTTTGTTGCTCGTTGCACAACATGTCAAAAGGCAAAGTCACGGTTAAATCCCCACGGTTTGTATCTACCTCTTCCTGTTCCTAATGCTCCTTGGGAGGATATATCTATGGATTTTGTGTTGGGATTACCAAGGACTAGGAGGGGACGTGATAGTGTGTTTGTGGTTGTTGATAGATTTTCTAAGATGGCACATTTCATACCATGTCATAAAACTGATGATGCTACAAATATTGCTGATTTGTTCTTTCGAGAAATTGTTCGCTTACATGGTGTGCCCAACACAATTGTTTCTGATCGTGATGCTAAATTTCTTAGTCATTTTTGGAAGACTTTGTGGTTTAAATTGGGGACTAAGCTTTTATTTTCCACCACTTGTCATCCCCAAACTGATGGTCAAACTGAAGTAGTAAATAGAACTTTATCCACTATGTTAAGGGCTGTTTTAAAGAAGAATATTAAGATGTGGGAAGAATGTTTGCCTCATATTGAGTTCGCTTATAATCGTTCATTGCATTCTACTACAAAAATGTGTCCTTTCGAGATTGTCTATGGCTTCTTGCCACGTGCTCCTATTGATTTAATGCCTTTGCCAAGTTCTGAAAAAATGAATTTTGATGCTAAGCAACGTGCTGAATTGATGTTAAAATTGCATGAAGCCACTAAAGAAAACATAGAGCGCATGAATGCTAAGTACAAATGTGCTGGAGATAAAGGTAGAAAGCAATTGATTCTGGAACCTGGGGATTTGGTCTGGTTGCATTTGCGAAAAGATAGATTTCCAGAACTGAGAAAATCCAAATTGATGCCTAGAGCTGATGGTCCTTTTAAAGTGCTGCAACGAATTAACGAGAATGCATATAAGCTTGATCTTCCTGCAGATTTTGGGGTTAGTCCCACATTTAACATTGCAGATTTGAAGCCTTATTTGGGTGAGGAAGATGAGCTTGAGTCGAGGACGACTCAAATGCAAGAAAGGGAGAATGATGAGGACATCAACACCAGCGATACATCCTCTCCGACACAACCTATAGCTGGTCCTCTTACTCGTGCTCGTGCTCGTCAACTTAATCATCAAGTGAGTTCCATGATAAGCTCTTGTCCATCTTGTTTAGACAATGGAAACGCGTGCACTCTTGTTTTGATTAGGAACCAAGGAGAAGACCGAAAGGGAGAAGGACTCGCGCTAGCTGGATTCGGACTGCAGCAAAGCACCAACTTGTGACCGCCACCACGGTTGCATACGGATTCGGATTCAGGCGCTTCAGGACTTGTTGGAAAGCTTATCAAGTTTACTTTCATATGAATCAAGTCTCACGTCAATATCTGTTCGGTAGCAGCGGCAATGATCCAATTACCGTCGACAGGTCTTGCTGTCCAGGGTCCTGCGTCACCTCATTTTGGGCTTATGGCCCATGTATCAAGTTGGGTCCATTAGGGACGCGTCCTAGGGTTGGAGGACGACCCCAACACTCTTTTGGTCGTCAATCCATCTACTTATATCCCTCTATAGCCGCCATGGTCGGGTTGGGTTTTGTTTAGATCAAGTTTAGCCTTAGCTACTTGCTTGTAGGCGCGCGTGCAGGATCAGCCGCCCGTCTCCTTGTCTTCGGAACCCCATTGTTGATTAAGATTCAGTTTGAAACCTTCAATTTCATCTTGCAAATTCAGTGCTTGTTTCCTCGTTCTTGCTAGTTCTTCGATTGCTTGCAGGACGGGAGCCCTAGGGGCTGGTTGTCGCGCTCCGCAAGATCGTGACGGCTATTGGACGTGGTGTATCGGTTGCTAAGGCGCGGTCTTGAGGGCTGTAGTCGGGCCGTGAACGTCATCTCCATCCACCAATCGAGTTATCCCCGTTTCTCATCGAAAGATCGGGCAAAAACCCTAGCGGGTTCGCATCATCCTGTGCCAGTTTTGCGGCACCGTTCCTCCAGAAATGAAAGTGCCAAAAACCCACCAAACATGAGTTTTGGGTCAAACGGAGATGATTGGGTGCGTCCATTGCAGAAAATATCAACCGTGAGTTTTTCGGTGCATCAGTGGTTAAAACGGCCCTCTTGCACGAGTTTTGCGGCACCGTTCCTCCGGAAATGAATGTGCCAAAAACCCACCAAACATGAGTTTTGGGTCAAACGGGGATGATTGGGTGCGTCCGTTGTGAAAAATTCATCCATTTATTTTTCGGTGCATCAGTGGTTAAAACGGCCCTCCTGCGCGAGTTTTGCGGCACCGTTCCTCCGGAAATGAAAGTGCCAAAAACCCACCAAACATGAGTTTTCGGTCAAACGGGGATGATTTGGTGCGTCCATTGTGAAAAATTCAACCGTGAGTTTTTCGGTGCTTCAGTTGTTAAAACGGCCCTCCTGCGCGAGTTTTGCGGCACCGTTCCTCCGGAAATGAAAGTGCCAAAAACCCACCAAACATGAGTTTTCGGTCAAACGGGGATGATTGGGTGCGTCCGTTGTGAAAAATTCAACCATGAATTTTTCGGTGCATCAGTGGTTAAAACGGCCCTTCTAGCGAGTTTTGCGGCACCGTTCCTCCGGAAATGAAAGTGCCAAAAACCCACCAAACATGAGTTTTGGGTCAAACGGGGATGATTCGGTGCGTCCCTTCTGAAAAATTCAACCATGAATTTTTCGGTGCATCAGTGGTTAAAACGGCCCTTCTGGCAAGTTTTGCGGCACCGTTCCACCGGAAATGAAAGTTCCAAAAACCCACCAGACATGAGTTTTGGGTCAAACACGGATGATTGGGTGCGTCCCTTGCGAAAATATTCATCCGTGAGTTTTTCGGTGCATTAGTGGTTAAAACGGCCCTCCTGTGCGAGTTTTGCGGCACCGTTCCTCCGGAAATAAAAGTGCCAAAAACCCACAAAACATGAGGTTTGGGTCAAACGGAGATGATTGGGTGCGTCCGTTGCGAAAAAAATTCATCCATGAGTTTTCCGGTGCATCAGTTGTTAAAACGGCCCTCCTGCGCGAGTTTTGTGGCACCGTTCCTACGAAAATGAAAGTTCCAAAAACCCACCAAACATGAGTTTTGGGTCAAACGGAGATGAATGTGTGCGTCCGTTGCGAAAAATTCAACTGTGAGTTTTTTGGTGCATCAGTGGTTAAAACGGCCCTCCTGCGCGAGTTTTGCGGCACCGTTCCTCCGAAAATGAAAGTGCCAAAACCCCACCAAACATGAGTTTTCGGTCAAACGGAGATGATTGGGTGCGTCCGTTGCGAAAAATTCAACCGTGAGTTTTTCGGTGCATCAGTGGTTAAAACGGCCCTCTTGCGCGAGTTTTGGGGCACCGTTCCTCTGGAAATGAAAGTGCCAAAAACCCAACAAACATGAGTTTTGGGTCAAACGGGGATGATTGGGTGCGTCCGTTGTGAAAAATTCAACCATGAATTTTTCGGTGCATCAGTGGTTAAAACGGCCCTTCTGGCGAGTTTTGCGGCACTGTTCCTCCCGAAATGAAAGTGCCAAAAACCCACCAAACATGAGTTTTGGGTCAAAGGGGGATGATTGGGTGCGTCCGTTGTGAAAAATTCAACCGTGAATTTTTCGGTGCTTTAGTGGTTAAAACCGCCCTCCTGTGCCAGTTTTGCGGCACCGTTCCTCCAGAAATGAAAGTGCCAAAAACCCACCAAACATGAGTTTTGGGTCAAACGGAGATGATTGGGTGCGTCCGTTGCGAAAAATTCAACCGTGAGTTTTTCGGTGCATCAGTGGTTAAAACGGCCCTGTTGCACGAGTTTTGCGGCACCATTCCTCCGAAAATGAAAGTGCCAAAACCCCACCAAACATGAGTTTTGGGTCAAACGGGGATGATTGGGAGCGTCCGTTGTGAAAAATTCAACCTTGAATTTTTCGGTGCATCAGTGGTAAAAACGGCCCTTCTGGCGAGTTTTGCGGCACTGTTCCTCCGGAAATGAAAGTGCCAAAAACCCACAAAACATGAGGTTTGGGTCAAACGGAGATGATTTGGTGCGTCCGTTGCGAAAAATTCAACGGTGAATTTTTCGGTGCATCAGTGGATAAAACGGCCCTCCTGCGCGAGTTTTGCGGCACCGTTTCTCCAGAAATGAAAGTGCCAAAAACCCACCAAACATGAGTTTTGGGTCAAACGGAGATGATTGGGTGCGTCCGTTGCGGAAAATTCAACCGTGAGTTTTTCGGTGCATCAGTGGTTAAAACGGCCCTTCTGGCGAGTTTTGCGGCACCGTTCCTCCGGAAATGAAAGTGCCAAAAACCCACCAAACATGAGTTTTGGGTCAAACGGGGATGATTGGGTGCGTCCGTTGTGAAAAATTCAACCATGAATTTTTCGGTGCATTAGTGGTTAAAACGGACCTTCTGGCGAGTTTTGCGGCACCGTTCCACCGGAAATGAAAGTGCCAAAAACCCACCAAACATGAGTTTTGGGTCAAACGGGGATGATTGGGTGCGTCCGTTGTGAAAAATTCAACCGTGAATTTTTCGGTGCATCAGTGGTTAAAACGGCCCTCCTGTCGAGTTTTGCGGCACTGTTCCTCCGGAAATGAAAGTGCCAAAAACCCACCAAACATGAGTTTTGGGTCAAACGGGGATGATTGGGTGCGTCCGTTGTGAAAAATTCAACCGTGAATTTTTCGGTGCATCAGTGGTTAAAATGGCCCTCCTGTGCCAGTTTTGCGGCACCGTTCCTCCAGAAATGAAAGTGCCAAAAACCCACCAAACATGAGTTTTGGGTCAAACGGAGATGATTGGGTGCGTCCATTGCAGAAAATATCAACCGTGAGTTTTTCGGTGCATCAGTGGTTAAAACGGCCCTCTTGCACGAGTTTTGCGGCACCGTTCCTCCGGAAATGAATGTGCCAAAAACCCACCAAACATGAGTTTTGGGTCAAACGGGGATGATTGGGTGCGTCCGTTGTGAAAAATTCAACCATTTATTTTTCGGTGCATCAGTGGTTAAAACGGCCCTCCTGCGCGAGTTTTGCGGCACCGTTCCTCCGGAAATGAAAGTGCCAAAAACCCACCAAACATGAGTTTTCGGTCAAACGGGGATGATTTGGTGCGTCCATTGTGAAAAATTCAACCGTGAGTTTTTCGGTGCTTCAGTTGTTAAAACGGCCCTCCTGCGCGAGTTTTGCGGCACCGTTCCTCCGGAAATGAAAGTGCCAAAAACCCACCAAACATGAGTTTTCGGTCAAACGGGGATGATTGGGTGCGTCCGTTGTGAAAAATTCAACCATGAATTTTTCGGTGCATCAGTGGTTAAAACGGCCCTTCTAGCGAGTTTTGCGGCACCGTTCCTCCGGAAATGAAAGTGCCAAAAACCCACCAAACATGAGTTTTGGGTCAAACGGGGATGATTCGGTGCGTCCCTTCTGAAAAATTCAACCATGAATTTTTCGGTGCATCAGTGGTTAAAACGGCCCTTCTGGCAAGTTTTGCGGCACCGTTCCACCGGAAATGAAAGTTCCAAAAACCCACCAGACATGAGTTTTGGGTCAAACACGGATGATTGGGTGCGTCCCTTGCGAAAATATTCATCCGTGAGTTTTTCGGTGCATTAGTGGTTAAAACGGCCCTCCTGTGCGAGTTTTGCGGCACCGTTCCTCCGGAAATAAAAGTGCCAAAAACCCACAAAACATGAGGTTTGGGTCAAACGGAGATGATTGGGTGCGTCCGTTGCGAAAAAAATTCATCCATGAGTTTTCCGGTGCATCAGTTGTTAAAACGGCCCTCCTGCGCGAGTTTTGTGGCACCGTTCCTACGAAAATGAAAGTTCCAAAAACCCACCAAACATGAGTTTTGGGTCAAACGGAGATGAATGTGTGCGTCCGTTGCGAAAAATTCAACTGTGAGTTTTTTGGTGCATCAGTGGTTAAAACGGCCCTCCTGCGCGAGTTTTGCGGCACCGTTCCTCCGAAAATGAAAGTGCCAAAACCCCACCAAACATGAGTTTTCGGTCAAACGGAGATGATTGGGTGCGTCCGTTGCGAAAAATTCAACCGTGAGTTCTTCGGTGCATCAGTGGTTAAAACGGCCCTCTTGCGCGAGTTTTGGGGCACCGTTCCTCTGGAAATGAAAGTGCCAAAAACCCAACAAACATGAGTTTTGGGTCAAACGGGGATGATTGGGTGCGTCCGTTGTGAAAAATTCAACCATGAATTTTTCGGTGCATCAGTGGTTAAAACGGCCCTTCTGGCGAGTTTTGCGGCACTGTTCCTCCCGAAATGAAAGTGCCAAAAACCCACCAAACATGAGTTTTGGGTCAAAGGGGGATGATTGGGTGCGTCCGTTGTGAAAAATTCAACCGTGAATTTTTCGGTGCATCAGTGGTTAAAATGGCCCTCCTGTGCCAGTTTTGCGGCACCGTTCCTCCAGAAATGAAAGTGCCAAAAACCCACCAAACATGAGTTTGGGTCAAACGGAGATGATTGGGTGCGTCCATTGCAGAAAATATCAACCGTGAGTTTTTCGGTGCATCAGTGGTTAAAACGGCCCTCTTGCACGAGTTTTGCGGCACCGTTCCTCCGGAAATGAATGTGCCAAAAACCCACCAAACATGAGTTTTGGGTCAAACGGGGATGATTGGGTGCGTCCGTTGTGAAAAATTCAACCATTTATTTTTCGGTGCATCAGTGGTTAAAACGGCCCTCCTGCGCGAGTTTTGCGGCACCGTTCCTCCGGAAATGAAAGTGCCAAAAACCCACCAAACATGAGTTTTCGGTCAAACGGGGATGATTTGGTGCGTCCATTGTGAAAAATTCAACCGTGAGTTTTTCGGTGCTTCAGTTGTTAAAACGGCCCTCCTGCGCGAGTTTTGCGGCACCGTTCCTCCGGAAATGAAAGTGCCAAAAACCCACCAAACATGAGTTTTCGGTCAAACGGGGATGATTGGGTGCGTCCGTTGTGAAAAATTCAACCATGAATTTTTCGGTGCATCAGTGGTTAAAACGGCCCTTCTAGCGAGTTTTGCGGCACCGTTCCTCCGGAAATGAAAGTGCCAAAAACCCACCAAACATGAGTTTTGGGTCAAACGGGGATGATTCGGTGCGTCCCTTCTGAAAAATTCAACCATGAATTTTTCGGTGCATCAGTGGTTAAAACGGCCCTTCTGGCAAGTTTTGCGGCACCGTTCCACCGGAAATGAAAGTTCCAAAAACCCACCAGACATGAGTTTTGGGTCAAACACGGATGATTGGGTGCGTCCCTTGCGAAAATATTCATCCGTGAGTTTTTCGGTGCATTAGTGGTTAAAACGGCCCTCCTGTGCGAGTTTTGCGGCACCGTTCCTCCGGAAATAAAAGTGCCAAAAACCCACAAAACATGAGGTTTGGGTCAAACGGAGATGATTGGGTGCGTCCGTTGCGAAAAAAATTCATCCATGAGTTTTCCGGTGCATCAGTTGTTAAAACGGCCCTCCTGCGCGAGTTTTGTGGCACCGTTCCTACGAAAATGAAAGTTCCAAAAACCCACCAAACATGAGTTTTGGGTCAAACGGAGATGAATGTGTGCGTCCGTTGCGAAAAATTCAACTGTGAGTTTTTTGGTGCATCAGTGGTTAAAACGGCCCTCCTGCGCGAGTTTTGCGGCACCGTTCCTCCGAAAATGAAAGTGCCAAAACCCCACCAAACATGAGTTTTCGGTCAAACGGAGATGATTGGGTGCGTCCGTTGCGAAAAATTCAACCGTGAGTTCTTCGGTGCATCAGTGGTTAAAACGGCCCTCTTGCGCGAGTTTTGGGGCACCGTTCCTCTGGAAATGAAAGTGCCAAAAACCCAACAACATGAGTTTTGGGTCAAACGGGGATGATTGGGTGCGTCCGTTGTGAAAAATTCAACCATGAATTTTTCGGTGCATCAGTGGTTAAAACGGCCCTTCTGGCGAGTTTTGCGGCACTGTTCCTCCCGAAATGAAAGTGCCAAAAACCCACCAAACATGAGTTTTGGGTCAAAGGGGGATGATTGGGTGCGTCCGTTGTGAAAAATTCAACCGTGAATTTTTCGGTGCTTTAGTGGTTAAAACCGCCCTCCTGTGCCAGTTTTGCGGCACCGTTCCTCCAGAAATGAAAGTGCCAAAAACCCACCAAACATGAGTTTTGGGTCAAACGGAGATGATTGGGTGCGTCCGTTGCGAAAAATTCAACCGTGAGTTTTTCGGTGCATCAGTGGTTAAAACGGCCCTGTTGCACGAGTTTTGCGGCACCGTTCCTCCGAAAATGAAAGTGCCAAAACCCCACCAAACATGAGTTTTGGGTCAAACGGGATGATTGGGAGCGTCCGTTGTGAAAAATTCAACCTTGAATTTTTCGGTGCATCAGTGGTAAAAAACGGCCCTTCTGGCGAGTTTTGCGGCACTGTTCCTCCGGAAATGAAAGTGCCAAAAACCCACAAAACATGAGGTTTGGGTCAAACGGAGATGATTTGGTGCGTCCGTTGCGAAAAATTCAACGGTGAATTTTTCGGTGCATCAGTGGATAAAACGGCCCTCCTGCGCGAGTTTTGCGGCACCGTTTCTCCAGAAATGAAAGTGCCAAAAACCCACCAAACATGAGTTTTGGGTCAAACGGAGATGATTGGGTGCGTCCGTTGCGGAAAAATTCAACCGTGAGTTTTTCGGTGCATCAGTGGTTAAACGGCCCTTCTGGCGAGTTTTGCGGCACCGTTCCTCCGGAAATGAAAGTGCCAAAAACCCACCAAACATGAGTTTTGGGTCAAACGGGGATGATTGGGTGCGTCCGTTGTGAAAAATTCAACCATGAATTTTTCGGTGCATTAGTGGTTAAAACGGCCCTTCTGGCGAGTTTTGCGGCACCGTTCCACCGGAAATGAAAGTGCCAAAACCCCACCAAACATGAGTTTTGGGTCAAACGGGGATGATTGGGTGCGTCCGTTGTGAAAAATTCAACCGTGAATTTTTCGGTGCATCAGTGGTTAAAACGGCCCTCCTGTCGAGTTTTGCGGCACTGTTCCTCCGGAAATGAAAGTGCCAAAAACCCCACCAAACATGAGTTTTGGGTCAAACGGGGATGATTGGGTGCGTCCGTTGTGAAAAATTCAACCGTGAATTTTTCGGTGCATCAGTGGTTAAAATGGCCCTCCTGTGCCAGTTTTGCGGCACCGTTCCTCCAGAAATGAAAGTGCCAAAAACCCACCAAACATGAGTTTTGGGTCAAACGGAGATGATTGGGTGCGTCCATTGCAGAAAATATCAACCGTGGTTTTTCGGTGCATCAGTGGTTAAAACGGCCCTCTTGCACGAGTTTTTGCGGCACCGTTCCTCCGGAAATGAATGTGCCAAAAAACCCACCAAACATGAGTTTTGGGTCAAACGGGGATGATTGGGTGCGTCCGGTGTGAAAAATTCAACCATTGAATTTTTCGGTGCATCAGTGGTTAAAACGGCCCTCCTTCGCGAGTTTTGCGGCACCGTTTCCTCCGGAAATGAAAGTGCCAAAACCCACCAAACATGAGTTTCGGTCAAACGGGGATGATTTGGTGCGTCCATTGTGAAAAATTCAACCGTGAAGTTTTTTCGGTGCTTCAGTGTTAAAACGGCCCTCCTGCGCGAGTTTTGCGGCACCTGTTCCTCCGGAAATGAAAGTGCCAAAAACCCACCAAACATGAGTTTTCGGTCAAACGGGGATGATTGGGTGCGTCCGTTGTGAAAAATTCAACCATGAATTTTCGGTGCATCAGTGGTTAAAACGGCCCTTCTAGCGAGTTTGCGGCACAGTTCCTCCGGAAATGAAAGTGCCAAAAAACCCACCAAACATGAGTTTTGGTTCAAACGGGGATGATTCGGTGGCGTCCCTTCTGAAAAATCTCAACCATGAATTTTTCGGTGCATCAGTGGTTAAAACGGCCCTTCTGGCAAGATGTTGCGGCACCGTTCCACCGGAAATGAACTTCCAAAAACCCACCAGACATGAGTTTGGGTCAAACACGGATGATTGGGTGGCGTCCCTTGTGCGAAAAGATTCATCCGTGAGTTTTTCGGTGCATTAGTGGTTAAAACGGCCCTCCTGTGCGAGTTTTGCGGCACCGTTCCTCCGAAATAAAAGTGCCAAAAACCCACAAAACATGAGGTTTGGGTCAAACGGAGATGATTGGGTGCGTCCGTTGCGAAAAAAAATTCATCCATGAGTTTTCCGGTGCATCAGTTGTTAAAACGGCCCTCCTGCGCGAGTTTTGTGGCACCGTTCCTACGAAATGAAAGTTCCAAAAACCCACCAAACATGAGTTTTGGGTCAAACGGAGATGAATGTGTGCCGTCCGTTGCGAAAAATTCAACTGTGAGTTTTTTGGTGCATCAGTGGTTAAAACGGCCCTCCTGCGCGAGTTTTGCAGGCACCGTTCCTCCGAAAATGAAAGTGCCAAAACCCCACCAAACATGAGTTTTCGGTCAAACGGAGATGATTGGGTGCGTCCGTTGCGAAAAATTCAACCGTGAGTTCTTCGGTGCATCAGTGGTTAAACGGCCCTCTTGCGCGAGTTTTGGGGCACCGTTCCTCTGGAAATGAAAGTGCCAAAAACCCAACAAACATGAGTTTTGGGTCAACGGGGATGATTGGGTGCGTCCGTTGTGAAAAATTCAACCATGAATTTTTCGGTGCAATCAGTGGTTAAAACGGCCCTTCTGGCGAGTTTTGCGGCACTGTTCCTCCCGAAAATGAAAGTGCCAAAACCCACCAAACATGAGTTTGGGTCAAAGGGGGATGATGGGTGCGTCGTTGTGAAAATTCAACCCGTGAATTTTTTCGGTGCTTTAAGTGGTTAAAAACCGCCCCTCCTGTGCCAGTTTTGCGGCACGTTCCTCCAGAAATGAAAGTGCCAAAAACCCACCAAACATGAGTTTTGGGTCAAACGGAGATGATTGGGTGCGTCCGTTGCGAAAAATTAACCGTGAGTTTTTTCGGTGCATCAGTGGTTAAAACGGCCCCTGTTGCCACGAGTTTTGCGGCACCGTTCCTCCGAAAAATGAAAGTGCCAAAACCCCACCAAACATGAGTTTTTGGGTCAAACGGGGATGATTGGGAGCGTCCGTTGTGAAAAATTCAACCTTGAATTTTTCGGTGCATCAGTGGTTAAAACGGCCCTTCTGGCGAGTTTTGCGGCACCTGTTCCTCCGAAATGAAAGTGACAAAAACCCCACAAACATGAGGTTTGGGTCAAACGGAGATGATTTGGTGCGGTCCGTTGCGAAAAATTCAACCGTGAATTTTTCGGTGCATCAGTGGTTAAAACGGCCCTCCTGCGCGAGTTTTGCGGCACCGTTCCTCCGAAATGAAAGTGCCAAAAACCCACCAAACATGAGTTTTGGGTCAAACGGATGATTGGGTGCGTCCGTTGCGAAAATTCAACCGTGAGTTTTTCGGTGCATCAGTGGTTAAAACGGCCCTTCTGCGAGTTTTGCGGCACCGTTCCTCCGGAAATGAAAGTGCCAAAAACCCACCAAACATGAGTTTTGGGTCAAACGGGATGATTGGGTGCGTCCGTTGAAAAATTCAACCGTGAATTTTTCGGTGCATCAGTGGTTAAAACGGCCCTCCTGTCGAGTTTTGCGGCACCGTTCCTCCGAAATGAAAGTGCCAAAAACCCCCAACATGAGTTTTGGGTCAAACGGGGATGATTGGGTGCGTCGTTGTGAAAAATTCAACCGTGATTTTTCGGTGCATCAGTGGTTAAAATGGCCCTCCTGTGCCAGTTTTGCGGCACCGTTCCTCCAGAAATGAAAGTGCCAAAAACCCACCAAACATGAGTTTTGGGTCAAACGGAGATGATTGGGTGCGTCCGTTGCGAAAAATCAACCGTGAGTTTTTCGGTGCATCAGTGGTTAAAACGGCCCTCTGCACGAGTTTTGCGGCACCGTTCCTCCGAAATGAAAGTGCCAAAAACCCACCAAACATGAGTTTTGGGTCAAACGGGGATGATTGGGTGCGTCCGTTGTGAAAAATTCAACCATGATTTTTCGGGTGCATCAGTGGTTAAAACGGCCCTCTGCGCGAGTTTTGCGGCACCGTTCCTCCGGAAATGAAAGTGCCAAAAACCCACCAAACATGAGTTTTGGGTCAAACGGGGATGATTGGTGCGTCCGTTGTGAAAATTCAACCGTGAGTTTTTCGGTGCTTCAGTGTTAAAACGGCCCTCCTGCGCGAGTTTTGCGGCACCGTTCCTCCGGAAATGAAAGTGCCAAAACCCACCAAACATGAGTTTTCGGTCAAACGGGGATGATTGGTGCGTCCGTTGTGAAAAATTCAACCGTGAATTTTTCGGTGCATCAGTGGTTAAAACGGCCCTCTGCGAGTTTTGCGGCACCGTTCCTCCGGAAATGAAAGTGCCAAAAACCCACCAAACATGAGTTTTGGGTCAAACGGGGATGATTGGGTGCGTCCGTTGAAAAATTCAACCATGATTTTTCGGTGCATCAGTGGTTAAAACGGCCCTCTGGCAAGTTTTGCGGCACCGTTCCTCCGGAAATGAAAGTGCCAAAACCCACCACATGAGTTTTGGGTCAAACGGGATGATTGGGTGCGTCCCTTGCGAAAAATTCATCCGTGAGTTTTTCGGTGCATTAGTGGTTAAAACGGCCCTCCTGGCGAGTTTTGCGGCACCGTTCCTCCGGAAATGAAAAGTGCCAAAAACCCACAAACATGAGGTTTGGGTCAAACGGAGATGATTGGGTGCGTCCGTTGCGAAAAATTCATCCATGAGTTTTTGGTGCATCAGTGTTAAAACGGCCCTCCTGCGCGAGTTTTGTGGCACCGTTCCTCGAAATGAAAGTTCCAAAAACCCACCAAACATGAGTTTTGGGTCAAACGAGATGAATGTGTGCGTCCGTTGCGAAAAATTCAACTGAGTTTTTGGCATCAGTGGTTAAAACGGCCCTCCTGCGCGAGTTTTGCGGCACCGTTCCTCCGAAAATGAAAGTGCCAAAACCCCACCCACCAAATGAGTTTTCGGTCAAACGAGATGATTGGGTGCGTCCGTTGCGAAAAATTCAACCGTGAGTTTTTCGGTGCATCAGTGGTTAAAACGGCCCTCTGCGCGAGTTTTGGGCACCGTTCCTCTGGAAATGAAAGTGCCAAAACCCAACAAACATGAGTTTTTGGTCAAACGGGGATGATTGGGTGCGTCCGTTGTGAAAAATTCAACCATGAATTTTTCGGTGCATCAGTGGTTAAAACGGCCCTCTGGCGAGTTTTGCGGGCACTTTCCTCCCGAAATGAAAGTGCCAAAACCCACCAAACATGAGTTTTGGGTCAAAGGGGATGATTGGGTGCGTCCGTTGTGAAAAATTCAAACCGTGAATTTTTCGGTGCTCAGTGGTTAAAACCGCCCTCCTGTGCGAGTTTTGCGGCACAGTTCCTCCAAAATGAAAGTGCCAAAAACCCACCAAACATGAGTTTTGGGTCAAACGAGATGATTGGGTGCGTCCGTTGCGAAAAATTCAACCGTGAGTTTTTCGGTGCATCAGTGGTTAAAACGGCCCTGTTGCACGAGTTTTGCGGCACCGTTCCTCCGAAATGAAAGTGCCAAAACCCACCAAACATGATTTTTGGGTCAAACGGGATGATTGGGGCGTCCGTTGTGAAAATTCAACCTGAGTTTTTCGGTGCATCAGTGGTAAAAACGGCCCTTGCGAGTTTTGCGGCACGTTCCTGTTCCTCCGGAAATGAAAGTGCCAAAAACCCACAAACATGAGTTTGGGTCAAACGGAGATGATTTGGGTGCGTCCG
>CM019825.1:45260526-45305265 GCA_009763385.1 Coix lacryma-jobi var. lacryma-jobi
TACGAGCCTCGCTCTCTGTGATCTTTGGTATGTACAAATTCATCTCAATCGGCCCTTATCTTGACTACGCCTTAGAGTTGAAATCTGGCGTCTCGTTCTTCAGCACAAACTTGTTGTACAATTTCTTCTTCCAGTCCTGAAAAAGTGTGGCCATCTTCTTCATTGTCCACTCCCGAATTCGCCTCTGCAGCTCCTCATCATCCGTGTCGAACGAGAAATGATTTTGGATGTCATCCTAGACTAGCTACTTGTCAAGATTGGAGACATAACTGATCTCGGAGCCACTTCGCCTCTCTTTCTATTCATGGCCACTTATCGGAATCCGATCTCTCACAAGAAACCCACAGTGAAAACATATTTCTGTGCATTGGGTCCTAGTGGTTGGCCTGTAGCCATATCGAATTCGGAGATTCCATGACGGCCCTTCAACGGCCTCTTCGGCCCTCGTTGTGGTCTGCTCTGCCCCGTCGCAGACGTCGATCCAGAGGGCTACATATAGGCAAAGACACGAAGATGAAACCCTAATACAAGTTGAAATAAAACCTAATCAAGTAATAAGTAAATGTAAACCCTACACGATATATTGTATATATACCTCGCCTGTATTGCCTTCTTCCATCTCAACTTGTTGTTCAGGGGGATTTTCATCATGCATGGTCATGTCTTCGTAATTCAATAAGTATTGACTCTCGTCATCGCCGCCGGCGATGATATTCATCATTTTCGTCCTCCATGTTCTCATTTGGGTCGGCCATTTCTGCGAATATTAAAATATATATACAATATGAGAGAACACTTAGAGGAGCTTTATACACTTGAGGGGTTTTGGGGTTAGGTAATTCAACATAAAAATAACATATATTCGTAGAGGCAATTCAACTTTAAATATGGTTTAGGGTTTGGGGTTTAGGGGTTGGGGTTCGGGGTTTAGGGTTTGGGGTTAGGGTTGGGGGGTTTGGGGTTTACATGTAATCGCGAACATTAAAAATAACATATATTCATAAAGAGCAATTCAACTTTAAAAATATGGTTTAGGGTTCGGGTTTAGGGTTTGGGGTTCGGGGTTTAGGGTTTGGGGTTAGGGTTTTGGGTTTTACATATAATCGCTAACATTAAAAATAACAATTATCCGTAAAGAGGCAATTCAACTTTAAAAATATGGTTTTAGGGTTTCGGGTTAGGGGTTTAGGTGTTTTGGGGTTCGGGGTTAGGGTTTGGGGTTAGGGTTTGGGGGTTTGGGGTTTTACATGTATCGGCGAACATTAAAAATAACATATATTCGTAAAGAGACACTTCAACTTTAAAAATATGGTTTAGGTTTTGGTTTAGGGTTTAGGGGTTTGGGTTCGGGGTTTAGGGTTTGGGGTTAGGGTTTGGGGTTGGGTTTTACATGTAATCGCGAACATAAAAATAACATTTATTTTAAAGAGGCAATTCACACTTTAAAAATATTCTAAGTGTTAATACATGTTTAACACATCCAAGTGATTTTCTATGGCATTCCAACCACATGATTTTCTATAACATATTTCTAAGAGTAATAATACATGATTAAACACATCCTTGTCACTTGATTTACACCGGTGGACGAGAACGACGGCGGACAGCATCGAGGATGACGACGGTGCAGATGACAGTGGACGACGGGCGAGGTCGGTGGAGCGGTCACCAGGATTACAGGTCGACCGCGGCCTGTCACTTTTTATCTACATGTGTAACATATATTTGTTAGGTTAAAAAACTATATATGATTTTCCTTTTTCTATAAATATTCTATTCATATACATTATCTGTATATATCTATTTTATAAAAAATGAAAAGTTAAATAGAAAAATATATATATAGAAAAGAAAAATTGATATATATATATACATAATAATATATATATATAGAAAAAGAAATGATATAAATGATTTATTTTTCTATATATATCACTTCTTTTTCTAAATATATATATATATTTTCTATATATTAATCAATTTTTTTCTTCTTTATATATATTATTTTCTATTTAACTTTTTTATTTCTTTTTTCACTCACGCGTACTGCACACACCACCAATCACACACACGCACACATGAACACCACACTGCACAACCACACACACAACACCACACACTCACACGTACAGCGGCGAGGATGGACGAGCTGCTGGCCACGACGGACGCCGACGCGGAGGACGAGGACGAGGGAGGCCGAGGCGCGCTTGACGGTGGCGCGAGGACGGGACGTGGGGAGGCACGGTACGGCCAGGGAGCTCGACGCGCCGGCGCGGAGGACGAGGGATGAGGACGAGCCAGGCCGAGGCTCGACGGCGGCGAGGGAGGCCCGAGGCTCGACGCGCGGACAAGGCTCGACGCTGAGAGAGCTCGAGGGCGGCGACGCGGACGGAGGCGGCGCAACTGCGTCGATCTGGGGAAGGTTGGAGGCATTGTGCCCCATATACCCGGAGGGCCTTTAGTCCCGGCCGTATTATGCACCGGGACTAAAGACCCTTAGTCCCGGTCGTAATACGCCCGGGACTAAAGGTTGGACCTTAGTCTAGTCCCGGGTGGTTTACACACGGGACTAAAGGGTCTTTAGTCCCTTGCGTAGACGGCCCGGGAATAAAGGGTCCTTTCCCGTCACGTTTTGGTTTTCAGTATTTGGTTTTGTATTGAGTTTCACATAAAATAAATATGTTGTAATTCTTGTTAATTGCATAGTAAATTAAATAGTAGGCATAAAATTACTTTAAAATAACAGTTAATTTCCTTTGACCTTATTGTATAGTAGAAAATTTTGTAGCATAAATTCTTTTCTTTTTTAATAATGACGAATATAAATGTAATCAGAGTAAACAAACAGAATGCAGCGCAGAAGAAATATCACCATCATTTAGGATTAGGTGGCTATAAGACTGCCCTTCCAAAGTGGGAGAGACATGAACAGGAGATGCTTGCCAGGGGTAGTCCCGGAGACAATAAGAAAAAATTGGAGTGAACGGTCCAGGAATTGGTTCTACGCTCATGGGGGAACCATAAACCCTAATGACGGGGGGCTTGATTGGGGTCCGAAAATTTCAAGAGCAGCACGGAGGCTAGTTCAAGCACGAAGTGCGGTGTTGGCTGGCGAGTTCAAGCCCAACAGAGAGAAGGATGAACTCACGTACGCGCTGGAGAATCCTGAGCACGGTGGGCGTACGAGAGGCTTTGGGGCCATTTCGTGGTTGTATTCCTTCGAAGCGGATCGAGAAAGTTACAGAAGCCGCCAGAGAAAGAAGGACGAGGAGGCAGAGCAGATCTACAAGTTGGAGGAGTATGTTCTGCAAACACAAGAGCGTGACAAATCTCGTGAAGAATGGATGCAGGAGGAAATCAAAAGGCAAGTGCAAGCGGCACTTAGTCAAATGACGAGTGGGCAAGGTACATCATCACAACAGCCTCAAGCGAACATTAGCCCCCAGGTCAGATGAAAAGCAGCTGCGCCTCCACGAAAGTACCAACCATTCAAGATGACTCCAAGCTACGCTTCCCCGTGGATGACGTTAAAGAAGCTTTTATTACTTGTGAGCTGCACATTCCAGATGGAAATGCCACGAAAAAGGTGGCTGTCGGTGTTATAAACCCTATCGACCGCACAAGAACACCAAGAATCCATGGTCAACCAGTGCCAGCCAGATACGCTAGCGTCTCGGTGGATAGGGTTGAGATAGGTTGTGGCAGCGTGGCACTGGAAATCGAAGGGGGGAGAAGACTTTAGGTGAAGCGGAGAAGACATTTATTTGCTGGCGCAAGCGCTTCATTATTATTCCTGGAGTGTCACCACCGCAACCTCCTCCTACTGATCAAGATCCTCACCATAGGTAGTGCGCGTGAACGAGAAACAATTTTTATTACACTAACTTCCTATATGTATATATTAATTGGATGCTCACATCATTACTTGTTTTGCGTAGCAGGAACTATAGTCCAGTTTGTCATTCCCCAGCGCATCATAGTGCTGCGGGCGGTGACGATGTGTTGGAGGACATGGCTTCAACCCCATCTCCTGCACAAAGATCTCCACCGCGGGCTCCAACGCCACCTCCACTGCGGGCTCCAACACCGCCACCGGCCCCACCATCTCGTCCACCGCGGGCTCCAACACTGCCACCGGCCCCACCATCTCCTCCACAGCGGGCTCCAACACCCCCGCCTCCACCGCGCGGCCCTATGAAGCGGTCCACCACCACAGAACCGAAGGCCTCACCTCCAAAGAAGAAGGCTCCTGCATCAGGAAAAAAAGCCCACGAGAAATTAGCTTATGAACAGACTGATGAGGAGTTAGAAATTTCAGTGAAAAAAGATGTGCGAAATTTTTTAGAGGAATCAAAGGCCGCTGCTAAAGCGAAGAGAAACCCAGAGAAGCCTTACCTCTTGTTAAACCCACAGGAGTTAAGGAAAAGGGTGGACCAACATGGTATCAAGATGCGTGAAGCCCGAAAGGCTCCGCAAAAATCAGACTACGAACGCTCTCTAATCAAGTCTGCAAAAGAACAACAATCCAGCAAGAAGAAAGTGTGAAAGGGTGTTCCACAGCTCGGGAAAACATCAAGACCTTTGTCCCTGTTATTTGTGGAAAATCAGTATGGTTCAAACATGGGCAGAGTATAGAGGAAATCTGGAGAGACGAGTAGTTTGTCTGAGATGGACTCAATGGAAAAAATTTTCATTGACAGCGGTCTCCCGTACGACACGATTGCCAATATTGCTACTGGGCTAGAGTTTCCACGAGCGAAAGTAGTTGATGAATGGAGGAGAAATTTTGCACCGGGCAGGAGTCTAATGAACCCCAATCACTTACATGTACTTGGTACACAGATGTTTGCAATCAACAAATGGTGCATGGAGGCTTCTAAAGATAGTGATGTCAATTGGATTTCTGTCTGAATTCGGAACCATCACTACTTCTGTGGCAATGACCTAATCTTAGTCCAGATAGAGGAATTACACCAGTTATGTCATATGGACGCACTGGACAAATCGCTCCTTAGCTGCTATTGTTTGTAAGTGTTTCTTTTATAATTTTCATTGAACTCTCTAGTATGTGTATATAGTACGTAGTATCGTCTCGACTCGATATTTTGCAGGTATCAGATGACTCAGCTCAGAGATAAACATGACAATTCTATTGGGTTTGTTGATCCATATGTTATTTTCAAGGCTCCAAACCCTTCAGCGACTTGGAGCGATGAGTCGTGTACGAATCTCATGAGGTTCTTCGTGAACCAAAAAGATAGAGAAAGAATTCTCTTCTCATACAACTTTAAGTGCGTGAGACATATATAGTTAATAATAAGTATGTGCACATTTTTTTTACTTAACCCTAATAATATATATATATATATATGAATCATGTGTATGAACAGCTATCACTGGATACTGATGGTCATCGATCTCAAACACAGCAATGTGTCAATCTATGACTCGTTGAGCAAACCGCAAGAAGATTACCAAGATATGATAGACATCCTCCAAAGGTAATTTTTCGATCCCTAGCTTGCATGCTTAAAGTATAGACTAAGCTTGTATATATGTATATTAATTAAATAATGATCCAACTATTAATGTTTCATTGGCCGGATTAGGGTTTGAGAAAAATTCATTGCTCGGGAACATATGAGTCAGTGTAAGACCCCACTTACAATAAAGCCACAACTGCTAGTAAGTTAATACTTTCATCAATGTACGTGTATCTTTATTATATCATGTCATATATCATATCTTTATTACGAGATGAATCTTTTCATTCTACAGTGGATTTTGAGACAAAAATAGGGTACCAACTTATGCAGATTCTATGTTTGCGAGTACATGATGATAGAATCAAATAGAATTCCTGAAGAAATCATCAAAGTAGGTAACATGTTTCTTTTCATTTTTTATAGACTTAATATTGATAATATAGATATAACTAATATCTTCTTTAATTCCAATTGAAGACTGACTGGTTGAAGCAAAAAGTGATGCTACAAGGCCAATTGAAAGCAATACAAGAGACAATAGCAGGATATCTTCGGGAACAAGTCATAAATCCAAACAGCGAGTTCTACTATAATACCAACGAGTCGTTGATTCCAAACAATGATGATCATTTGTATGCCCTGTAGATCTTTAGATGGAGTATAACTTGTAATAGGTTTACAGTACTAACTTTGGAGTACAACTTATGTAGATAGATATTTGGACAACTTCTATATGTATATTGCTTGTAATTTTATGTACATATATTTATATATATATATATAGTTCTATAGTTCAATTATATATGCATGCAATAAGCTTATTGTGTTATGCTGCTAATATATATAAATTATATATATTAGTAGCAAAGAATATATATTGGAAAACCTATTAAATAAATAAACAAAACTAAAAACAGAACTGAAATGAAAATAAAAAGGAAAAACCAGGGGAATACCAGCCGGGGCTAAAGGGTGCTGCTGCGGTGCACCACTGGCAGCACCCTTTAGTCCCGGCTGGTATTACCAACCCGGACTAAAGGGGGCTTTAGTCCCGGTGACCGGAGCCGGGACTAGGGGGGGCTTTAGTCCCGGAAGCGTAGTCCCGACTCGGCAACCGGGGCTAAAGGACCTTGCCGACCGGGGCTAAAGCCCAATTCTGTTGTAGTGTAAAATATCTTATCCAAACTCGACTTCGTTTGTAAGTTATAAAAATAACAAATTTAAGCTAGAAAGTGTTCCACATGATTTGTTTTAAATTTATTATTTTTATATCTCACAAATGAATTCGATTTTGGACAAGATATTTTATAAGGTTGTGCATCATCATATCTACATGTGTGAATTTTTTGATGAATTTAAACAATTTTTTTGTTGTGGTTTGCACAGATTTTCACGAAGGTTGTGGTTTGCACTAGATAGGTTTAAAAAAAAAAAGGCCTCCAACAATATCGCTATATGGCTTTCCAAAATATCCAGTCCTGTTTTCTGGTTTTGTGTAGGTCGGTAGAATTGGCTAGGGGTGCCACTCGCCATCAGCCTCCACCCTGGCGATTCCAGTCTGCATGCAGTCCGACTTTTATGGAACAAATTCTCATCTGTTAACGTGATCCAATCAAATATTAATAACGCCTCAACTTTTGAAGAGACTGTTGTGGTACTTCAATTATTTGGAAGGCTATCTTCTATTTTATATATCCACTAAATCCTAGTTTTAAAGATATATTTTATATAGTCTCTTGGAGATGCTTTAACGATTGTAATTTGTACTCCAATCAGCTTTTTTTAGAGAAAAGGTTACGGGTTACCCCCACTTTATTATTATTAACATAAAGCCTAACAGAACAAAGGTTACGGGTTACCCCCACTTTATTATTGGCATAAAGCCTAACAGAACAAAGTTTAAGTTCAAGTGTTCTCTAAATAATTTAGGTCTTGTTTAGCTGCACACAAATACACTCTAATTTACGTGAGTTGAGAGGGATTGGAGGTGTAATTTACTTCAAGTTACAATTCAATTCACCTTAACTTACATAGATTGAGGTGTACTTGTATGCAGACAAACAAGACATTAATTAAGGTGAACAGAACAAACACTCTTGACACTGACAGTGACAGAATGATCCACACTGACGAGTGACGACACTCCTAGAGCTCCCTGCACGCCGAGAGTCCATCCCCTCCCTCATTGAGTCCTACCAACCCGATTCTTGGAGGTTGATCTGCGTACTCCTCCAAATGTTGAGCAAGAACTTCTGGCCAATCCTCCGACTCCAACTTGAAGGGCGGTGTCCAGCTGAGTCCTGCAATCCGCTTCAAAAGGCTTCTCTCCCCAGTCCAAACTTCGTCCTAAAAATCAAGATTTTAAATCTCCGGCTATAGCTTTCGCTATAGCTAGCTACAGCTGTTTAAAACGGATCAAGCTATTTGTTTTTATATACAACTTAGCGGCTATAGCCTGCTATAGCCTCATTTAGTCTCCGCTATAGCTATTTTGGAGGTCATCCGCTAAATTTCTTAGTCGGAGATTTAAAACCTTGCTAAAAATACATTTGATTTCATAATTTCCATAAGCACCATAGAACTGAAGAACTAATAGAATTAAAAATTGCATGTTTCTTATTTGCAATCTTGCGAGTAGCAATAAGCTCAAAGTCACACACTTAACCGAGATTTAGAATCTCAAAAAACGATGCTCCACACACTCTCTTAGCCACACAACGGTCAAAGAACATATGAAAAATAGTCTCCTTTTCATTCACAACAATAAGAATTGTAACTTGAAGAATTTGCAGTTTCCAAACATCATGCACGTTTACAGTCAACTCCAACAGTTTGCTAAAACTCACTTGACAAATATATAGTTTTGCCAAGTCCCAAAACCAAATGTCAAGTGAGAAAAGAGGTTTTCTCCAACAGTTTGCTATTTAGGCTTGGCAAAAGAACTTGGCATCCTAAAATTTTTGCCAAAATCATAAAATTGAGCCTTCAACAAGTTGGCAAAACTAGTTGGCAAATTGGGATACACGTGATGCCAAGCGATGGAGGACTTGGCATATTTGGCAAGTGAAGGGGGAATTTTGCCAAGCTTGCCAAATTGCTAACTACTTTTGCCAAGTTGTTGGAGGAGGTTTTTTATGGTTTTGGCAAAAATTCTAGGATGCCAAGTGGTTTTGCCAAACTGTTAGAGTTGCTCGGTTCTGTGATTGATCACAACATATAAAGACTGACTGAAAAAATTCCGTCAGAACTATAGCTCCAAATAATCTGATCCTCAATAACTTTACATTCTATACAACCCCCAAAAGCTCATACCAAGACTGCATCAGCCTATCAGAAATAGGTCTTTTAAAGGACAGTTTAAGAACATCCCCATCCCAAACATCACAAATGGATTTGCCTTGTTGTTCGTTTGTACTCCGGTCAGCTAGCATCGACGAACACTGATACGTTGTGTTGGCCATCTACCGTGTGAAGGATGCTCTGGATTGGTCGATCCTAACGAGCCACGCTGCATCCGCCGTGCCATTCTGATATGAGCATTGCGTGTCAGTGTGTCACTACTACTTAACCATGCCAATTGCCAATCGGCCTGCGGTTTGAGCTTAATTGTGTGTTTGGTTTAATTTGAGGGATGACAGGAGATGGAATATGTGGATCCTATTCTAGACCGTGTTTGGTTGAAGGTCGGCAAGGGACATATGACATCTTTGAGTCTATATTCCTTCAGATTTCAGGACAACCTATCCTGAGCAATTGAGTGGACAGAGAGGTCTCTTTGTGCATGCCATCGCTCTTCCATCTACGACCGTATGGAGGCGGTGAGCGGAATGGGAGGCATGAGGCGGTGAGCTCCTCCCTGCGCTAGTCATGGTACCTGTCGGCGTAATTCAGTGGCGGATCCAGGATAAAAATTCACCTATGGCGAACTTTGTACTACTAATTTTGTGTGATGAATAATTATATAGAAAATATTATAATATGATAAAATATCAATATATTTGTATACAAGTATATGTAAAGCACGTCAAAAAACCCATAAATACGGTTATATTTTTTCTAGAGCAGGTCTAGCCCGTACTTCATACACTGATATATTTTTTTCTAGAGCGGTTACGGAAGAACAGTGTAAATCGAAGTCTAAACCATCAGCTAAATACCAGACTGCTACAACAAGAGAATCAAATTCATAATTGGATAGTTCAATTATACTCACCCTTTGTTTTTTTTCTTTTGCCCTCACGTGCTGCAGCAGAATCACTTTGTTGTCGTCCATCCTAGATATGGTGGTGAATGGTGAGATGAAGTAGGCGGCCTTGGTGGAGAGATCGCCGGTCAGGAATTGTCAAGTCAGAAACGCACAAGCTTTTCTCCTTGAGCCTTTCACCTTGCGCCTGAGTGGGCTTACCATCACGCAACCACGCATGGCCCAGTAGGCCCAATTGTGTACCGCTTCGCTCGTCCACACTCCCGGAAGCCTCGACGGCGACGAATCGTTTTCCTCCGTTCTCGCGAAAAAACAAAGAAGCAGAGCTCGGACATGGCTGCAGTCTGCCAGGGTCCGAAGAAGGCCTAGTTGCTCACCGGCGGGGAGGTGTGGCGACCGCCAGACCTCGCCGTACTGGTGGACCCGCCTCTGGCGTAATCACAGGTTGGTGTTCTAAGCTTGTCGACAAAATATCACTCATAGTCCACCTAGGGGTATGCCCGAGGTGTAGATTAGAGGGGAAGACGCGTAGGACGACGATCCAGACGTGACGCAAAACAATTCTAGATGAACACAAAGGTTTATTCAGGCTCGGGCCGCTAGGTTAGCGTAATATTCTACGTCCTGTTTCGAGTTGTATTGATTGGATCTGGCTTATGACCTGGGACCTGTGACCTGTCCTCTCGGAGGACTCATGCCCCTCCTTATATATTTCGAAGGTACAGAGTTACATGATAAGTATCCGAGTTAGTATTGTATCTAGATTACAACTGTCATGCGGTGCATGTCGTGCGCCGCACGCCTTCATCATGCGGGCCGGACGACCCCCAGTGGTGCGGCCCACGTACCATCATGTGGTACCTTGGGGTCTATATCCTCACAGCTAGTCCCCGAGCCTGGCAGCAGGTGACTCGGTCACGTGGTGCCAGGGTCTTGAGAATAATCAGACTTATATACATGCGTGACGAGCGACATGTATACACGGTAGTCCCCAGGTTGCTAGAAGATGAAGAATAAATCTTGTAGCAGGCTTATAAAAAAGGAAAAACCGCTATAGTGAAAGCAGTATGTCGTCCGAGCAGGTTGCCGAAAGACGAGTCCGAGCACTGAGCAGTCCCCAGATTGGCTGGTGAGCCCTCGGTGTAGCCGTCGATGAACGCCAAGGAGTCTGGCCAGCTGGTCGATGATGAAGTCCGAGCGCTAGGCGATGAGCACCGAGCGAAGCGACCAGCTGGTGGACGACGAAGTCCGAGCGCCAAGTGGTGGTGAGCACCGAGCGAGGCGATCAGCTGGTCGACGACGAAGTCCGGGCGCCAAGCGGTGGTGAGCACCGAGCGAGGCGATCAGCTGGTCGACGACGAAGTCCGGGCGCCAAGCGGTGGTGAGCACCGAGCGAGGCGATCAGCTGGTCGACGACGAAGTCCGGGCGCCAAGCGGTGGTGAGCACCGAGCGAGGCGATCAGCTGGTCGACGACGAAGTCCGGGCGCCAAGTGGTGGTGAGCACCGAGCGAGGCGATCAGCTGGTCGACGACGAAGTTCGAGCGCCAAGTGGTGAGCACCAAGCGAAGCGACCAGGTGGTCGACGATCCCGAGTACTGAGGAGTCCTCATGTTAGCTGGTAAGCTCTCGGTGTAGCCGTTGATGAGCGTCGAAGAGTACGACCAGCTGGTCAGTGATGAAGTCTGAGCGCTAGGTGGTGAGCACCGAGCGACCGGACCAGGTGTTCAACGATGGCACGAAGAATCCGAGCACCGAGAAGTCCCCAGGTCAGCTGGTGAGCTCTCGGTCCTTCATGACTGGTCCAGTCCCCGAGCGTAAAGAATTATCTCGTGGACCGAATATGGTTCCTATAAAATAAACATGGAGATCAGAAGTACATGACATACAACTAAAATATGGAGAAAACATCAGCAGTAAAAAAACAACATATGCCGTTCAGCGGTCAGTCAGCTGGTATGAACGCTCAGTATTAAATAAAATGCCCCCAAGCAATTTGTTTGTAACTGAGTCACCAGCCCTGGCTAGCTGATAACTCCGGAGCGTGAGGCGCGGAGCCCAGGCACGTGTAAGAGGACCAGCGTCACTGAGGAGCCGCTGCCGACCACCCATAACGCAGAGCACGGAGCTGCATTCACATGTAGGGAGGAGCCGGAGACAGGGACGTCTCTGGAAACCACGAGTGTAAACGTGGCTGCTCGGGAGGTCGCATATGTCATCCTCAGGATGGTATATATGGTGAAAAATAACGGAGAACAGTTAATGTGATCGTAAGGCACATGATAAAATCTGGTGTGACCACGGAGGCAGACAATGATATCTAGAGATATATGATGATCGAAGGAATATTTGATTGATGTGAAAGATAATACTTAGCTTGCTTGTCGTCCGAATGGAATAGTCGATGAGAGGCGTCGAGGACGGCGATGAGTCAACAACGAGCGGTCGACGAGGATGGCAGTGAGACGATGATGACGACGTGATGGCTCGCTTGTGGCTCATCGGTGGTTCGTCAATGGCTCAATGGTGGCTCATCGATGGCTCGCGGGCGACTCGTTGGCTCGATGACGACGTGATGGCTCGCTTCTGGCTCGTAGATGGCTCGCGGGCGACTCGTTGGCTCGTCGATGGCTCGGTGGCTCGTAGATGATCAGAGCGAGCATAGAGCATGGATCGTCGAGCAGCTTCTCATAATCCTCATTGTAGATGGATCAACCGCGTGGCTGATCCGCCGAGCCAACGATGTCTTCTTATTGACGGTGATGGAGTTGCCTTACTGTCGATCTTTCCTACCGGTCGTCATAGCGTCGGTCGTGGTCTTCATAGCGCCGATTATTACGGCGATCATCACTGTGACGCAGTTGGAGGTCGGAATGAGAGGTACGGCAACGTCGTGCTCGGAGATCGATCTCTGATCAGATCTACAAGAGCAAGAGTGTCACTGATGCTTGTCGTGACCCGATCGATGGATTCAATCAGATCAGTGTCATCGACACGCCGTCCCCGATAGCAAGGAAGCGTTGTCGGAGCGTCAGGGAAGATGACCTCGAAGAGATGTCGAGGCTGGTCCCACCGATGCTGAAGTGGTGGATGCACATCCGTTCGGCACAGGGGAAGCCTGCACCACCTCCACGCCTCTGGCGGCGCCGTCAACGCCGATAGTCCAGGAGAACGACGCAACAGTGAACGTGAGGCCCGCTGGTAGAGCCGTGGAAGCAGGGAAGATAACCATCCGACTCGTCATGGAGTCTCTGCGCACATGCCCCACAGTGGGCGCCACTGTCGACGAAATATCACCGATAGTCCACCTAGGGGTATGTCCAAGGTGGTAGATTAGAGGGGAAGGCACGTAGGACGACGATCCAGACATGACGCAAGACAATTCTAAATGAACACAGAGGTTTATCCAGGTTCAGGCCGCTAGGTTAGCGTAATACCCTACGTCCTGCGTCGAGTTGTATTGATTGGATCTGGCTTATGACCTGGGACATGTGACATGTCCTCTCGGAGGACCCCTGCCCCTCCTTATATATTCCGAAGGGACAAATTTACATGATAAGTATCTGAGTTGGTATTGTATCTAGATTACAACTGTCGTGCGATGCATGTCGTGCGCCGCACGCCTTCATCATGCGGGTCGGACGACCCCCAGTGGTGCGGCCCATGTACCATCATGTGGTACCCTGGGGTCTATATCCCCACAAAGTTGTGGCAGCAAAATGATTGGGAGAAGCTGATTCAAACTGCAGAGTGGGCAGACGTCTGACAGATGGTGACCGTGCTCGGGAGAATGTGGGTGATGTTGTGCATAGACAGTGCAGATGGTTGTATCTTGTTTTAGTTTTCAAAGTAAGGGGTGTGAGTTAGCTAGTTAAGCTATTGTATTCTCGTGTGTGTGTATGTCTCTCTCAGCCTTGTAACGTCCGAAACACTTTGCATGTGTTATTGAGGAAAATAGTTTGTTCCTATGAACTTTTACGGTTTTAGCAGGTTCAGAGTGGTGTTCATCTTTTTTAGGATTATACTATGAAATTTAGCTATTATGATTGATCCTTTGTTTATATTGGTATCAGAGCCAAATCAGTAGCCATTGGAGCCATTGGAGCATGTCCGTGTTGACTTTGTGGGCTGATCACACCATCAACAGTTGTTGGTAATAAGTACTTTATACTCTTTTGTCAATGCTTATTCTAGTTGGATGTCTGTGTATATGCTGAAATCCAAGGATCAAGCCACAGTTGCACTGAGAAAGTTCAAAGCAGAAGCAGAGAATTTAGTTGGGCAACAGATCAAGGTTGCGCGTTCAGATCGTACTGCTCCATATACACCACAATAAAATGGTGTGGTGGAGATGAGGAACATAATTGTTGTTGAAATGGCAAGGACTATGATGAAGAGTATGAGTATCCTAGGGTGATACTGGGGTGAGGCAGTGAGGCATGCTATTTATTTGCTGAACGGGTTACCTACAAAAGCCATGGGAGAGAAGACTCGATATGAAGGTTGGAATGGTAGAAGGCCACATCTTGGACAAAAGTCTTTGAGTGTATGGCTCACATGAAGATCATACGTTCTGATTTGAAGAAACTAGATGACAAAAGTTAGAAAATGGTTTATTTTGGAGTTGAGGAAGGCTCCAAAGCACAGAAGTTGTATGACCCTCCGCATAACAAAATTGTTGTTAGTAGGGATGTCATATTTGAAGAAGATGTGAGGTGGAGTTGGGGTGTGAGAAATGTGAGTACGGGAGATTTCCAAGTGGAGAAGGAAGATGATGTAACCTCCGTTGACTTGGGTGGCCATTGTATTTGACTATGAGTTGTCTATTACACATTGTATAAATTGTTGTTACTCCTAACATTTTTTCGGTGCAATCTATTATGTGTACACTGTACTATCCGGTATGCGTCTCTAAGTTGGGTTCGAGAAAGACTCAATTTTGAAGTTTGTTTCAAGCTATTTTTTGGTGATGTATTTGGATTCTACCCTGAGATAGACCTCCAGCCCTATAAATATACATGACCACAACCAATTGAGGTATCCAATCTTTCAATCACTACATCTTGTGTCTTTCTTTCCTTTTTACTTTTTACATTCATTTTTCCTAAATCTCTTCCAAACCCTAATCTATCATTCTGCAAACTTCTCGATGGCGATTGTGGGTATTCTAGGTGGCCTTAGTGACCTAGGACAACCCTAAGGGCTCCTTTGGATGGGGGGGGGGGGCAAATACCCATGGGTTTCAACCCCAAAGGGAAATTCCCCCTGCACATGACACCCTCTCGCTCGTTGGGGGAGATTCCTTGTGCCCATTTGGAAAACACAGGTGTTAGAATCCCGGTTTTCAACCCCAAAGGGAAATTCTCCCTGCACATGACACCCTCTCTCCTGTTGGGGGAGATTCCCTGTGCCCATTTGGGAAACACAGGTGTTAGAATCCCGGCCAACCAAAAAAAATTCAGAAAAATCATAAGAAAATAAGGAATTCAAAAATATTGTTGCAATTTAAAAAAGCAGTACCCCAAATAAACTTTGAATGCCTAGAACAGAACATAAACAAATTATCCTTCCCATTGAAATTACATCACTTTTCTCAAGCTGCAAACAAAAAAAACTATCCAAGATATATTCTTGAGGAAGATATGCATCAGCAACTAGTGCATTAAACAATAGCTACTACTGACACTAGAATGTCAAAAAGATATAGAGGTTACTATTGAAACTATCCACACTAAGCTAGAACTAATAGACTAGGTAAGACTGACACAACGTCTAGTTGAGCATAGTCCATATTATCTTCGTCCTCGTCTGGCAAGGGAATCAAGCTCTGTCTGAATCCTACATTACAAACAAATGTAGATAGCTAGAAGTAAATATACAAATAAAATAAAAATATGGCATGAACATTTTCAAACAAAAGAAACTAGATGAACTGGACATCAGTTTTTTCTATTTGCAGAAGGAAATATTGTTACCCATTTGTATTAATATATATAAAAAACGGTGCTCACTCAATAAGAAGACATGGGGCACGATTGTGCTTTTACCTTGGAGAGGGGCAGAAGCTGGACAGGCATGCCACCATTAAAATCAGATCTAAAACAACAACAATCCTGAAGCAACACCTTACATGCCGCGGACACCGAGCGAACAGTTTTGGTGGAAGCATTTTAGGAAAAACATGAGAGCTTCCTACCTTTTCAGAATACCTGACATCAACAATTCGATTGTGGCAGCCTTAGCAGGACAAAATTTTAAACCTTAGTTCTAGAATACCTGACAATGTCCATTTCAAAAAAACAAATTTGATATTAGATGTGCTCATACATATAAAAGGACCCTGTTGCTCTTACTGTACTTGGAGAAAGCGACCACCCCTGATACAAGTTGCTAGCGGGTTTATTGCCCAATGATTCAGAGCTGAGCGGTTAATTGGCTGGAATCTATTAGTTTACCATCTTCTGATATTGCCCAATGATTCAGAGCTGGGCTGTCAATTGTTGGGTTATAAATGGGAGCTCATGACGTCAAGATAATCAAAATAAACCAGCAATTGCTTACATAAATTCTAGTGCAAAGAATTTTTTGTATCATAAAATTTTTAAAACAATACATAACTATCGTTGGATGCCTCGAGCAACCCAGCTTAGAGGAATAATTAGCAAACAGCTCACTACTTGTTTTCAGAAAGACAAACAGTAAGGGCTCCTTTGGATACTGCTATCCCCGCCGGGATACCAGCCTCACCCACGGGCGAAGAAAAGCACGCGGGAGTGATTCCCTTCCCAACCCCGGTGACCATTTGGATCCATCGCATACCAAATTAAACCCGTGCTTTCTCAGCCCCAACCCCGCCGATCCACGGGGGAAAGAAAAAATTCGTCCTGACTCGTATCTTTCTTTCCTCGTCGGCGTTCTCTCGCATGCCTACTGAAAGGACCGTGACGCCTAAGAGGGGGTGAATTAGGCAACTTAAAACTTCTTCTCTAAACTATGGCCTCTAATTTCCACCTAGTCAAAACCTATGCTAAACTATGGCCTCTAATTTCCACCTAATCAAAACCTATGCAAGAAAGTAAACTATCTAATGTGCAACTAAGGTTTTGCTATGTGTGTTTGCTATCTCTACCGCAAAAAGGAGTTATGCTACCTAGTTTCCAAACCTATCAACTAGCAAGCATAAGCTAGGAAAGGTAAAGCACATGAACAAGGTAACAATATAAATGCGGAAGCTAAATAGTGTGGTAGAGATACAAGCTCCCGTCGACGACTCCGGTATTTTTACAGAGGTATCCAGAAGCGCGCAAGCTTCCCCCTAGTCCTCGTTGGAGCTCCTCGCAAGGAATCCCTCGTAAGGGCCAAGCTCCCGGTCGGGTAACTCCGTGGATAGCTCCGGTCTTCCCCACGCGCAAGTGGGTCTCCGGTTAAACCACTCGTGGCAAAGCCTCTCCCGGATGCTCTCCGCCGTCTTCACTATCAAGTTTCCGGCCGAAGCGCCGCGGGCCTTGTTCCCTTTGGTACACGGAGGCGGCCACACCACAAACGCGGTTGGTGTGATCTCGCAAGACTACAAGCCCCGCCGATGTACAACAACGGTGCGCACAAGCACCGGTAGATGAGAGGTTTTCAACCTCACTAAACACTAGGCCTAACACCTAGAGCAAGCGCAAAGCGGTGGTCTAACTAGCTTAAGCACTTCGCAAAGCACATACACTAATCACCGAGTATATCACTTGAGCACTTTGGTGGTTAGAGCAACTAAATATGTGTCTATGCATTTGGTATACTTCCTTGAGCTCCAACCATATTGTTTTGGCCGGCCATGGGGGTATTTATAGAGCCCCAAGCAAATAGAGCCGTTGGGCAAAGAGATGGGCTTTTCTGCCATCGACCGGACGCACTTCACGTCCTGACCGGACGCGTCCGGTCTCTCACAACGGCTAGTTGCCAGCCTGCACAGGCACTGATCGGACTCTGGCATGAGTCCGGTCACAGACGACCGGACGCGTCCGATCACGATTTTGTGCCTTTGGAACCTCTCTGTGTTCGATCGGACTCAGCTGAGCTCCAGCGTCCGATCGTCGTCGTAGTGTCCGGTCACGTGGCGCGCTTGAGGAACAGTAGCGTCGGTGCGTCCGGTCGCTACTGTCGCAGCGTCCGATCGCTTTGACGTGGCGCTGCTGGCTTGGGGTACTGACCGGACGCATCCAGGCCAGCGTTCGGTCACTGCGAAGCAGCGTCCGGTCACGTGTTCTTCCCGCCTTTCTTTCGTTCTTTGCGCCCGATTTGGTTCCATTCTTGTGCCTTGGACTTTGCTTGATCTTGAGTCTTCTATTAAGCTTCAAATGTCTTGCTTTAGATGTTGATCATCGGATCACCACGTAGCCTTTGTCCAAGTCACATTTGCACCCTATTGGACTACAAACACTTGCAAACGCATTAGTCCAATTTGGTTATGTTGTTCATCAAACACCAAAATCCGAAGTTAAATGGTTCGAGGTCCATTTTCCTTACACCTACCCATCTTGCAGCCTCCATGGCGGCTAGGGTTTGTGCGTGCACTGCAGATCACTAGCCCCTCCAAAGTCCTCGGCGGTCACTGCAGCTCCTTCGACGCGAGGGACAAGAGGATCCTCCAACATTGGGGAGCTGCGATGCCCACTCCCTCCGTCTACCAATAAGCAATTTTGCACCTTTGTGTTAGATGCCGTGAAGCACAAAGCCAACTCCCTGTAGAAAGAATCAGCACACCTCACCAATCGAAGGTAAAGTCACAAATCAATCCACCCTATATCTCATAGACCTATGTGATGTTGCTTTTGTGGTTATATCCTGATCCATCTGTCTGCTGGAGTGCAACTTCAAATCCCGTCTTGTGTTTTCAGATCCCATCTTGTGTGGTTGTTCAAATCCCATCTTGTGTGGTTGTGCATCTTGTGATAGAACTCTAGACTATTTATCGCTGCCTGTTAGCATGATTACAACTGATGTTGTGCTTGTAAGGCCTTTGTTCCTTGTCGTTTTCTTTTTTACAAACTTGTTGTCCTTGTATGTACCAAAATAATTAACATTCTGGAGTAATACAGTGTGATTAAACTAGTTCAGTTCAAGGCAACCATTTATTTCTTTTCATTACATTGTGATAGTAGAATAGGAATATATAATGTTATTAAGTGTGTGTCCCCAATGGGTCCTTCCTGAGAGGCATTCATAGGTCTTCATGACGAAAAACAGAGCACCAAAAGGTTTCACGTCATATCTCACCATCGATGGATAGTTCGCTGTGCAAGAGCTGCAAGTTCTAGCATAGAGGTTGATTGTCGAGTGTTCTTCTTTTCTTCAATATCATACGGTCATGTACTCTTGTTTTGGCAACCTACTACTTCCTACGTTCCAAATTAAAAGGACAAGTATATTGGTCTTGTCTTATTGGTAGTTTTATTGTAGTGTCACGTAATTTTAAGACAACTTAATAGAGGACATGTATAATTATTTGTTTTTTTAGTTGTCTCGTAACAACTCATAATTTCTTAATTTATGGATAGGATAAAATAAATTGTGAGTTGCATGACAACAACAACAACAATAACTCATATAATGATAGAATAGTTGTTTCATAGTCCTAAATTTTAGCTGATGAGGTGGTTGTTTCGCGAAACAATGACCTCTTCCTCTCTCGTCTCTCTCTTTCCTCCACGTCAGCAAAAATCCTACGTGACACTGTATGAGACGACGTATGAGACAACTGACGTGTAGTAATCTACCTGTCCTAAGTCATTCTGAAAATCTTGAGGAGTCAAAGCTTTTTAAGTTTGACCAAAATTATAGATAGGAATACAAATATTTATGACATCAAGTATGTATACTATAAAAATATAACTAATAAAGAATCTAATGATATTTAATTGGTATCATAAGTGTTATTATTTTATTATATATAAATTTGGTTAAACTTGAATTTTTTTTGGAATGACTTATAATTTAGGATGGAGGGAGTATCAAGCATGCTAGCGCTTTTATGTGGCTGTCTTTTGCAGCTGTCTTTTGCGGCAACACCATCGTTGAGCACCCGATGTTTCCTCTCTGTTTCCCTTTCCCCAGTGAACGAAGATGGTTGGTGACTGATTCACCTGCCAAAAACTATGGATTGGGGACTATTTTGGATGGGGACTTCCTTTCCTTTCTTTGAGGAGCGAGGGGCTAGTTTTTGAGTTATTGCCTGAGGCATGATTGGAGCTATTGGAGACCTAAAAGATATAGGATTTAATAGTTCTTGTATAGGATTTAATTGTCGGATGTAATTAGACAAAGGGAGGGGCTGGTTTTAAAGCTATTGCTTGGGGTGATATTGGGGCTACCGAAGCACTAAAACCCCTAAAAATTTATAGTGTTTTCTTGGACAGGATTTTACTATCGAAAGTTAGACAAGGGATCATAGGCTCCGATCGGTCATAGGCTCTTAGCACATTTTTTGAACAAATGGGCTTGGGATTGTGCCAATTTCGTTGATAAAGAAGAGATTTTTACAAACTGCTTATATAAAGCAGGACAAGAGAAGATTTGTACTCTCACGCTAGATTTCTCACGCTAGATGAATCGCTAAAGGTTATGCTCCTACCGAAATCAAGGCCGCCACTCCATTTTTTATGAGTCATTAATCCTAATATTAAGGTTTCACTAGTTTTGAAGATTCTGGCATTTCTTTCCTTTCAGATTCTAAGATAATGAGGAGAGTGAGACTTTTGATTGCTCTCCAAGGGTGGTGTCCTGTAATGTCAATAAATTTGTTATCACTCTTCTGTTATAGTGCTAGTTGCCTAATACCCGCTTCATCCCAAATTATAAGTCATTTTAGAAATCTTGGAGAGTCAAAGTTTTTTAAGTTTGACCAAATTTATATAATAAAATAATAACATTTATGATATTAAATGAATATCATTAGATTCTTCATTAGTTATATTTTCATAGTATATCTATTTAATATTATAAATCTTTGTGTTTTTATTTTTAATTTGAATCAAACTTGAGACACTTTGACTCTTCAAAATTCTAGACCAGCTGTGCTGCCCCCAATCGACAGTTGGGCTTCAAATTCTCTGGTGTATACTCTACAAGTTTATAATATGGTGTGTTGTTTCCGCCGAACGTCTACATATCGGGGAAAGCCAGAAACCGCGCTATGGTCCAGTGACGAAATTTAGTATTTTTAATGGAGTGGTACGTATTGCATACTCCCTCCATCCTAAAAGAAAAAAAATAAATTTCTATCAAGTTTGTTTTTCTTAAGTTTGATTAAATTTAAAGTGAAATTTTACGGTGCTCGAAAAAAACTAGAGACCTCCATTTAAATAGATCATGTGGCTATTTTACAATAAGAAGAACCAATGTAGAGAAACTTAAGTTATGGACCAGAATCTAAAGTATGTGGACCCGAAACCAAAAATCTACGAGGAAAAAATATTTTCGAAATAAGTTTAAAGGGTACAATAGTACTTTCGCGTAGTTGCCTCTTATCTCCTATAGGCGGGCCGAGCAAGATTTTTCTCCGCAGTCTCTTCTTTCCACCGGAGTCATCGCCTCATCGTACCGGACAGCTGCCGCAGTGCCGCTGGTGGTGTTATCGCCGCCCCCGTTCGTGACGCCATTGTCAGGTCGGCGGACTCGGAGTGGACCGAGTGGTGTGTGCAGGAGACCAGGGACTGCGCTTGCTGCTACTCAATCCAGCCGTGGAGCCGGGCTGCAACTCAATCCGTGGAGCCGTGCTTTCAGCCGGATACGATAGGCCGGCGCACGCCGCCTTCGCCTTGAACAGGCTACTGGTGTTGTGGTGTGTGGATGCCCGATGATGTGAGGGAAGGCCTTGCGAACTGAATCCATGGCAGGTGAGTTGATACGATGGTACTCCCGAAAGAATCAATTTCTAGGTTAAACTTTTTAAACTTTGACCAAATTTTTAGAAAAAACTATCAAGATTGATGGTATCAAATTTATATCATTAGATACAACATAGAATATATTTTCATAATATGTCTATTTTATATCATAGATGTTATTACTCTTTTCTATAAAGTTAGTCAAAGTTAAAAAAGTTTGACCGGCACGGATTCTAGGAATTCGTTCTTTCAGGACAGAGGGAGTAGGTGGTGTGAGTGGATCAGTGCCATCATGCGCAAATAGATCTCTATCAGCCTATGGTAATTAAATATTACGTACAGGAGAGACATTAAAGGAGAGAAAAAAATACTAAATTGCCCTTAAGCATAATTAATTAAAATTTTAATTAACAGCTGCAGTAAATAATTTTCAGAAGAGGAACCACCGGTTCCTCCCAAACATAGTAACAAAGCTCAAATTTAAATATATTTGATTAAATTTAAGTACAGTATAAAACATATATTTGCCATGTCTCTAAATAGATTATGGAAATATATTTTAATTTAAATATTTCATATCAAGCAATTAGTATATATTTGATTAAATTTGAAATTCAAGCTGTCCAGCTGATGGTTAATAAGTCACTTTTATACTGTTTTGTTGTGAAATAAAAATACAGCATGATAGTTGATAAGCCGGGCTGAGTTCTCCGGACAGGGAGAACATACACAACCGCAAACGGACACTTTGCCAAGTGTTTTTACACTCGGCAAAGAGCCTAAAAACACTCGGTAAAGACTTTGCCGAGTGTTTTTAAGCAATGCACTCGGCAAAGTTTGTTCGGCAACATATTTCATGGCAAAGAGACTTTGCCGAGTGCTTTTTCTCGGATACTCGGCAAAATAATAATATATTTTGTCGAGTGCTGGGTAAGGCACCCGACAATTTGCAGTGTGGTTAGCCGTTATTTTACCGAGTGTCCTAAAACACTCGGCAAATTTTTTTCTAAAAAAAACTTTGCCGAGTGTTTTTTCTCAAGGCACTCGGCAAAGATTATTTTAAAAAATAAAAAAACATACTTTGCCGAGTGTTTTTTATTAAGGCATTCGACAAAGACAATTTAAAAAAAATAAAAAAAACTTTGCCGAGTATTTTTTTGGTCTAGGTACTCGGCAAAGATTATTTAAAAAAAATAAAAAACCATACTTTGCCGAGCGTGTTTTCTCATGGCACTCGGCAAAAATTGTTTTGAGAAAAAAAATCAAAAAAGACTTTGCCGAGTGCCTAGCCTAAAACACTCGGTAAACTAACCAAGATTTGCACATTTTTTATTTTTTCAGTCCATTATAACAAATATTATATATATACACACACGTACATCAATCATCACAGCTATATTACCAATATGCATTATATATGACATCTGTTGCTAGCGCGACACGTACATTACAAGCCTCAGGTGCTTTGTTAGGATTTCGCGAATCGAAGTACTTCCAAGCCTCAGCATCGGATGGATGTATCATCTTCCCACGATTGTACCGTGTGCCATTTTTGTGCCATGTCATCTATTTCGTGGATTCTGGCATCATGAATAGCCGTTGGAGCCTCGACGGGAACGGAAGGTGTCGTAGGACTCTCATGCGGATCGTAAGCTGCCTCTTCCGGCCATTGTCTGAGTCTACCTCCACGTACCTGGAGGATTTACACTTCGGACAATACTTTGCATCAGCATGTTCTTTCCTAAATAGGACGCACCCCTTCGAACACACATCTATCTTGTCAAACGACATCTTAAGTGCAAGAAGGACCTTCTCTGACTCGTACAAGTTCTTTGGCATAATGTGTCCCTCTGGTAGCATGCCACTCCACACGACCAACATCTTGTCGAAGCCTTCTCAACTTAGGTTTAACTCGTCCTTCAACCCCATTACGCAACCAACGACATCCAGCTGAGAAACATTGGTACGATCGTGAAGGGGTCTCTGTGCCGAATCCAACATCTTGTAGAAGGCATCTGAGGCAGCCTCCATCTCCTCCTTCTCACAACATTAAGCGAACTGAGCTTGGTGATAGTCATCCATCATGTTAGGTACCCCAGCATCATCATCAAAAGCCTCGAGTCGTGGTCTCACCACCTCCCCCCTGATACGATGGACTTCACCATGGTGGATCCACTGGTGGTAGCCCGGAGTAAATCCAAACTTCACAATATGTTTACCAATGGTTAACCTATCTTTCCTTCTTCTGTTGTCACAACCGCTGCAGGGACAAAGCACTAGAGAATAGCCTCCAGCACTCTTGCCAAATGCATGCTCTAAGAACTCTTCAACCTTGACTATAAACAACATGTCATAATCATGCTTGTCTCTCCGGAGCGTGTACATCCAATCACGGTTCTCCATCCTTTAACAGACGTATCAACACATATGAGTGGCCATCAATTGCATCTACGCGCGCAGCATCCCTACTCTCTAATAGGTGAGGATAGGTCCTAATCCCACCCGCGGATTCGCAGATGAGGTTAGTTTCCATGTTCTGCTCCTATTCGAGACGGAATTTCGGTAGCACCTCCCCGCTGTTCTCCTGATACACGTCCTACAAGGGAGATTGTGTACCCAGAGAACAATAGGGGGGTGATGCCGAAACACCGTCTTAGACCGGAGTGGAGCATGGAAACTAAACCATCTACGCATCTGCAGGCTGTCCAAAAAACATGGACAATCCGAAACAGATACGGACGCAGATATGCAAAGACTTGCATACCTCCAACCATATCTCTTTCGGACGGGAGACGCCTAACTAGGATACACGATCTAAGACTATGATATGGAGGGAGGGGGTATTTATACCTAGGGTGACGGTGGAGTAAGGCTAGCGGGGCAGTGCCGAGTCGGTGCAGGCAGACCCGTAACGCTCACAAAGACAATCAGGGTCGACGAGTGCCTCCCATAGGTCCTTCTCCTACATAAAAAGGCAATAAGTTAGTATAAATTGAAAATTTTGGCAGAACCTCCCCTAGACGGGGATGTTTCCAAAACCTACAAGAAAACATATGACACGATGACCGACATTCACACGACACGATGGCCGACATTCACATATCTGGCACGAAGGTCGTCCTCCACATATGGCACAATGGCCCACACAAACACATATGGCACAAAGGCCGACAACTAAAGTTTTACCTTTGGTGGAGTCGAACGTCGACGGTGGGGGTCTCTTTATTCTTGGGCGAGGTCGAATGGCGCCAGAGCACTCCTGTCCACCTCTTCCCTTCTCACTCCTCTCCTTCTTCTACTTCTTCTCTTTTCCTTCCTCGCTTCTCTCCTCTCCTCCCCCATTCTTCCTATTTCCCTTCTCCTTCTTCCTCTTCCTTTTCCTCACTTCTTCTTCCTCCTCTTCTCCCCTTCCCTTATGCTACTGCCTCCCTGCACTCTGTGGTTCGGGGACAACGCTGGGGGTCGACCAGAGCAGGGAACGGGGGCAGGCAGGGGCACGACGCATGAGCGGCGGCCGGTGTTGTGGGGCAGGACTGCGCGGGCGGGGGCGGACTGCAGAGCGGCGCTGCCGCTGTGGGGGCGGGAGCGGGCAGGCAGGGGCACAGCGCGCGGGCTGCGGCGGTGGCCGGCGCTGCGGGGCGGCGTGGGGCAGGCAAGGGCATGACGAGTGGGCTGCAGTGGGCAGGGAGGGGGGCGCGCGCGGGCGGGCGGCACACGCGGAGGGGCGAGAGGTGGCGCACGCGGAGGGGCGAGCGGCGGCGCACACAGAGGCGGCGTCGTGCGGACGGGGCATGCGTGGGTTAGGGTTGGGAGGGAGGGGTTGGTGGACCGATTGGGCCATATATGGGCTGGGAAGGAGGGGCCGGTTGGTCTTTTTTTGTTTTTCTTTGCCGAGTGTCAACTGGGCCAGACACTCGGCAAACTTATTTTTTATTTTTAGGATACTTTGTGGAGTGCCTTCTAGGCCCGGGACTCGGCAAAGAATATTCTGCCGAGTGCCTTCCTAGGGCACTCAGCAAAATTTTCTTTTTCTTTTTGTTTTTGGACCTAATTTTTTTGTGTAGCCTTCTGACAGTATATGAAGCTCTAATCTAAAATTTGGTAAAATTTTGACTTATTTTGGGTATATTTTGTTTCGTTGATTTTTTCGGCGCATTTCAAATTTGAACTGCACGGCTATGGAATAATGAAATTTGGTCATCGAAAAATTTATGTTCGTGATATTTAGCGTATGTTGGGGTCGTATCCAGGGAGTCACGTGAAATCTCGCGCATCTCGTTGACGTAACCTATCGAGTTAGTTGCGAGAAAAGTGGATTTAAATTATATAAAATCCAAATGAACTACGAAAATCACGAAACTTATGGAAGCGTCTTGTTATCGCAAGCCGAGGCTGCGGTAAAAATTGAAACGATTTGAAGCAAGTTGTGACGCACGATGCCTAAAACCCAGACATATGACATGTGGATATATCTAGGTTTTAGGCATCGCACATCACAACTTGCTTCAAATCATTTCAAATTTTTACCATAGCCTCAACATGCGATAATAAGATGCCTCCACAAATTTCGTGATTTTTCGACTTCGTTTGGATTTTATATAATTTAAATCCACTTTTCCCGCAACTAACTCGACATGTTACGTCAACGAGATGCGCGAGATTTTATGTGACTCCCTGAATACGGCCCCAACATACGCTAAATATCATGAACATAATTTTTTGGATGACCAAATTTCATTATTCCATAGTCGTGCAGTTCAAATTTGAAATGCACTGAAAAAAATCAACGAAACGAAATATATATAAAAAAAAATCAAAATTTCACCAAATTTTAGATTAGACCTTCAAATACTGTCACAAAGATACACAAAAAAATTAGGTCCAAAATAAAAAAAAGAAAATTTTGCCGGGTGCCTAGGAAGGCACTCGACAAAGTTTATTTAAAAAGTAAAAAAAAACTTTTACCGAGTGTCGGGGATAGAAAACACTCGGCAAAGTTTTTTTTAGAAAAATAAAAAAATTGCGGAGTGCCAAGAATGACACTCGGCAAAGTTTATTTTAAAAAATAAAAAATATTTGTCAAGTGTCAGTGCGATAAAACACTCGGCAAAGTTGTTTTTTCAAAAAAATGAAACTTTGCCGAGTGCCAAGAATGACACTCGACAAAGTTTATTTAAAAAAATATTTTTTTACCAAGTGTCGGGGATAAAAAACACTCAAGCAAAGTTGTTTTTTAGAAAAATAAAAAAAACTTTATCGAGTGCCAAGAATGACACTGGGCAAAGTTTATTTAAAAAAAGAATTTTTTTGCTGAGTGTCGGTGCTAGAAAACACTCGGCAACGTTGTTTTTCAGAAAAATAAAAAAACTTTATCGCGTGCCAAAAGACGACACTCGACAAAGTTTATTTAAAAAAATTTGTCGAGTACCGGTACTAGCAAACACTCGGCAAAGTTGTTTTTCAGAAAAATAAAAAAACTTTGCCGAGTGCCAAGAATGACACCGGGCAAAGTTTATTTAATTTTTTTTGCCGAGTGCCGATTCTAGAAAACACTCGGCAAAGTTATTTTTCAGAAAAATAAAAAAACTTTGTGGACTGTCTAAAGTCGACACTCGGCAAAGTTTATTAAAAAAAAATTGCTGAGTGTCGGTGCTAGAAAACACTCGGCAAAGTTGTTTTTTCAGAAAAATAAAAAAACTTTGCCAAGTGCATAAGGATGGCACTCGACAAAAGCTAACGGTAGGTGGCCGCCGTCACGATCCACTAACATTTTGCCGAGAGCTTATCTTTGCCGAGCACCTGACACTCGACAAAGACTAGTTTTACCGAGTGCCTATATTGCTGAGTGTCTGACACTCGGCAAAGCTATATTTTGCCGAGTGTAATATATTCACTCGGCAAAATATAGCTTTGCCGAGTGCCATGATATTTTGCACTCCACAAAGCCTCAGACACTCGGCAAAGTACAATTTTCCAGTAGTGATAGATCTAGAACTGTATGCGATGGGATTAGAGAAAATCCAATAAACTTAGTTTATAGCCAAGCAATGTAATTTAAAGACTATATCTAAGAGACAAAGTAGTACAATAGTTAGTTTCTTATAAATTTTATAAGTGGCATTCTTTAATGTATCATATCCAATGAATCAAAAGGAAGATGGCCCATCTAACACATGCTGATGTCCTAGGTTGGGCGATTGCCTCTTGCGCTTGCATGCGACGGTGGGAAGTGTGCAATCGACCGGCGCCCAAACTTGCGCCAAGCTATCTTTTCTGATTTCTCTCTCCTTCGGGTCAGATTTCGCTGAGTTCACAAGCTCATCTACCATGTTTAGTTTCCAAAAGTTTGGAGAAAAAATTCTATAGCACTTTCGTTATAATTTGATAAACTTTGTTCAAACATAGTCTAACTAGGCTCAAAAAATTTGTCTCAATATTTAGAGATAAACTGTATAATTAATTGTTTTTATCTATATTTAATGCTTTATACATGCGTTTAAAGATTTAATGTGATAGAGAATCTTGAAAATTTTTAGGAACTACTTTTAGACAGTAGTAGACTGTGTGGACCGTAGGCTAGCTGTAGGACAGTATGTACTCCCTCCGTCCAATTGAAAGTGTCGTTTTAGGTTTTCAGACTTCTTATTTGACCATTTGTCTTATTCAAAATTTTTGTATAAATATTATTTATTTTATTATAATATATTTTATCACTAGATATACTTTAATAATAATTTATTTATTTTATTATTTATAATTTTTTTTAAATAAGATGAATCGTCAAATAAGAAGTGGAAAGTACGTCACTCTCTATGTGACGGAGGGAGCAGGAGAGATAAGATAAGCATGCTGCGTGTGCAGGCTGCCGCTATAGCTACACGGAACTGCATGTATGCATGCAGCATGCGCGTTGCGTCACGCATCAACGAAACGTTGGCTCTGTGTGACTGTGTCCCCTCGGCCCTACTCGTTGTGCCCTGCCTGCGCAGGCTGCAGGGTGCAAAGGTCTTCGGAGGTTTTATTTTAGAACTGTGCTAGATCGAGCAATCTCAGGACTCATGAGTAAACAATGACAGATATAGTTTGGAGACTTGAGCATCAATCCCTGCGGTGTATCTTAATGAACTTGTATTATTGGTTTAGACACTTTACCCTAAATGTAAACCTACAACACCAGCAACAAGATAATAAGACTATTTAGATCTATTAGCTTATAGTAGATAGTTATTATCTGATTTGGTCTAACTAGTAAGATAGTTGTTATCTACAGTTTCAACTAATAACTATATCTAGTCATCTACTATTCATATATGTATGGATCCAAAAGAGACGACAGATAGCTACTATCTTTAAAAAAACCAAATATGGCATAAGATTGCATATAAACTAACAGCAAATGGGGAATACTCGGCTGCATACAAAGACCAGTTTATCAGATACACAAAACCGCCACACGTCTCTTTTTGGAAGATATGATGATACGTACTACACAAATGTAAATTCTTTGCCCGACTCATTTTTCAAAACTGAATTCGGATAGACTGGCGTGAAGGGGGTGGCCACATGTGACCATGGCCGCGGGCAATTAACGTATATATAGAAATAGACAGCTATGTCCTTTGTCTTAGAAAATGTAATTCTAGAAGAGTATCAAGCCCATTTGTTTTGCGTCTAATTATGTTTATATAGAAAATATCAACATATTTGTAATATCAAGAAGTAAGTAACGTTTGTTTCATTATGAGATATATTTTTTATAATGTCCATGTTTATGACGTTATAAGGATTGACACCTTTTTTTAACAAACTTAGTTAAATACTAGATAAGTGTTGACACTCAAAAGTGTCACAGGTAAAAGTAAATTTAGGAGAAGTATTCGGCTTGTAATATTAGGGTCGAATTTGTCTTCTATTATTTCGTATTTGATGGATCAGATGTTCTAAGTCAAATGGGCCTGATCATTTTGGACTTCCGATCAGTCAATATTTGTGTCCGACCAGGTGACACTGGTCAGAGGCCTTATAGTTATGATGAAGGCTAAATCCGGCAACAATTCATGGGCTAATAAAGCCCATTGAGACTGATTTAGATCAATCTGGTCGATCTAAGGATCGGCGAGATTAGGGTTACCTTGTTGTATCCGGATTGGATTCTATATTGATAGAGTCCGAATAGGAAACTTGGAGATCGTATCTGAAGACGTTTCCTATTGGGATAAGACCAACCCCCTCTATATATATAAGAGGATCATGACCGATTGAAGCATCCAACACCAATCGATCAAAATCAATCTACTGTCCCTTTTACCCTTTTTTTCCCTCTACCTTGCTGTTCGGCGCATCTCCCGGCGAGATTCGACGGCGTTCTAAGCGGCCTTGCTGGTCTTAGAACAACCTCTACGTGCTTCTCCCCGACGGGTCTTCCCGGGAGGAGTTCTAGAGTTACCAACACGAGGCTCTAAAACCCTAGATCAACCTAGACCGGTCTCTAGATCGGTCTTCGCTGGTTTAGCCAGGGTCTTCGCTGTCTCAGGTTGAACCGCAACCTCATCGGGCGTTCTAGCCCTGCTGGTGTGTGATTCGGATAACTTCCGACGTCAACATACTTTTTGGCGACTCCGCTGGGGAAGATTGAAAATTCATCTACTACCAACATGGGCGGCAAAGACGGTGCTACTGACAAAGACAACATCGTTCGTCCTTCTGGCATCGACGAACTCCCCGACGAGTTGAAGCAACAAGCGCAGGCTAAGCTTGACGCCGTCCTGAAGGCCTTCGTGGAGAGCTGTTCAAAGGATCGGCGTGGCAGAGTCACGCAGGACAAGGAGCCGGACTTCAGCGAGATCGTCCCTACCGCGACAAATACAAACGCTGAAGACGCTTCTAACAAGGTAAAAGATAAGGTACCTGAAAATCCTTACCCTACCCATGCCAATTATTCCGCAATGCTGATTGATTCTTTAAAAACTCTTACCAATACTATCCAGCATTCTTTTAAATTGCTTAGTGATCGCATGGATAAGATAGAAGGCAAAACTGTCGAACCCGAAGTCCCAACTGGGCAACCCCAGTTCGGCATGCCTTTTAATTCTTTTAGAGGACAGACTTCACATGTTAATTTCAGACAATTAGGGTTTGCTGAGACCAGGGGTGGTGAAGCCGGTACCTCGACAACTACCAACCATGTTCATCATGGCACTGGTCGGACTATGCAAACCGACCAGGGTACCTCGACAAACAGAACTTCGGGAGGACAGGGAATGGTGTTACCTAATCCGCCGAAGTCACCAAGCCACAATCCCATGCATGGTGGTACTAACGATCTAGCCAATACCGATTTTGGACGAGCCATAAATCGGTTTAAGGATGAAATAACTAGGTCGCTTGAGACTAGTTTAGGGGTCCAGTTCAAACCTACCAGGACCACTTATTCTAAACCATATCCTTCGTATTTCGATTTTATGAAAGCACCAGACGGTTGGAGGGTACCAGATTTTTATAAGTTTAGTGGTGACGGCAGTAAATCAACTATGGAACACATCAGCATGTTCGTCGCTCAAATGGGCGAAGCTAGTACTTTAGATTTCATGAACATACGACATTTTCCTTTGTCTCTTACTGGTACAACTTTCGCCTGGTTTACGTCACTACCAGAGTGCACCGTGGGTTCTTGGGCTGAATTAGAGGAAAAATTTCACAATCACTTTTATGACGGAGTCCAAGAAACTAGGTTGTCACATCTTACATCGGTTCGGCAAGGACGTAGCGAGTCGGTGGCCGATTTCTTTAAACATTTTAAGGAAATTAAAAACCGATGTTTCCATTTGAGGATCTCCGATAGAGATCTAACAGATCTATGTCTAGTCGGCCTACGTCGAGAGATCAAAGACAAACTTGAGCATCATGATTTCTTTAACGTAAATCAATTGTTGCAAAAGGCCGTTTCGATAGAATCGCGCTTCAAAGAACCCTATGATCCTCATAAGACTCATCGGTCGGGCGTGCATATTGCCGAGATAAATTCTGATAGTTCTGACGATGAGTCTAAAGATTGTTACGCCACCGAGATTTTATGGCCGGCGCAGAATAAATTAGTCACTTGTCCCTCCCTTAAACCGATTTAGAAGAATCGGGGTGAGGAAGTGAAATTTACTTTCGATTTCTCTAAGTGCGACCAAATATTTGATGAATTACTTAAATTCGGTTATCTTAAAATTAATTATACTTTGCCGTCACCCGACGAATTAAAAAGGAGAGCTTACTGCAAATTCCATAATTCTTTTTCTCATGCCACTAATGATTGCAATGTTTTCCGTCGACAGGTCCAATCGGCCCTCAATGAAGGGCGATTGAGTCTAACTGAGATGCAGATCAGTACTACTCCTTTCCCAGTACACATGGTGGAAGCAGGGAGTCCTGCCATTATGATTCGTCCAGAGCAAGCCGGTACGACCAAAGGCAAGAATGTTGTTATCGGCGAACCACAGGTCGCACCGAATACTGAGAATGATTCGAGGCGCAAAGTGGTGCTTGAGAAGGGTGATGACGGCAAGAGCAAGCTCACCATTACTGCAGGGTCAACGCGACACCTGTATAAACAAAGATATTTCGAGACCAGGGCAGCACAACAAAGGCCGACCAGGTCGGGTCCTCAAGCCGACCAGTCCGGTTCGTCTTCAAAGCAGCCGGAGCAGAAGGCCGACCAAGTAAAGTCGGTCTCTGCCAATTCCGGTAGGGTCAATAAACCGACTGATACAGTCGGTGTAACAATATCTGAAAACTCTACCCTTTTCGGGGTACGTGTCATCCACACTTTTGTCCCGCAGAGACCTAAGTTGGCACTTGGAAGACTAATGCGGACAGGAGTAAAGGGAAAGTTGCTAGGGAACCATGCACTTTTGATAAGCTCATGGCTAAATACAAGCAGCAAAAGGCTGATTCCCAGAATCGGCCCTTAAAAAAGAGAGAATCTACTCCTCCAAAGCGTGAGGATGAGAAATCCAAACAGATGATGGTTTCTCAGGCGACGTATTCGGCACCTAGCTGGCCCGTATTGCTATCAGTGGGCCCCTCCTATTTCGCCGCCACTGCAATGGGGTCCTCAAGGAGTATGGGTGCCCTATCCTATGCCGGCGCATATGTATTATCAGTCAGGATGGAGAATGCCTACTAATCAGCCTGCGAGAGTCTCAGTGTTTGATCGCTTGGGTGATCAGCCGAGCTCTAGTCAGAATCGGCTGGTCGCAGCGAGGATTTTAACTTCTCAGGAGGCAAGAAAGACGCAGATGCGGCAAGTCTATGTACCTAAGAAGGTGCAAAGTGTTCCTACCGCCTCTCCGACTAGATCCGACCCGGTTCCCACTATTACAATCGGGTCTATGGAAGTCCCTCTTGCCAATGAACCTGAGCCGATGGTGGTTGAGGAGCCACCAGCTGAAGAGGCCCCAGAAGCTCAAGATACTTCGGCTGAGCCAGAAGCAGAGAAACCTGTCGAGCGTGATCCCAAATACATGCAGCCCAGATGGTGTCCTCCTGGTTTGACTAAGACTCAGCAAAGGAAGCTGCAGAGGGCCCGCTGCAACAAACAGAAGAAGGAGCGGCTTGACAAAATGAGGGAAGACATATTTAATTCAACACATCCTATTTTCCCTCAGGGCAAGCGAGGAGGTGAAGAGCCGGCTTGTAACCAAAAGCCGACTTTAACGATTGAGGAATCAAACAAGTCGGATCTTGAACCGACCAGTGTAGACACTAAGACTACTCAGGTGGTTTCAAAACCAGTCAGGTCGGACATGAATCCGACCACTTCAGGACAGGTGCCGACCAGTTTAGTGGTCGAGCAGGTTGAATCGGCTACTACTAGATCCGGAGGAGAGTCGACCCGATCAGGATCTAGGACCGAATCAGTTCCTAATGTACCGATGGGGTTAGCCTCGCTTCTTAATAACCTTGTTTCCTCCACTGGTATTATTGCGACCAGTGAAGAATTATCTGAAAAACCAGATGAGGAGATGGTGGACTATGAACCTTCCCCAGAAAGGGCGGAGGTCAATGTAGTTTATTTATCAGCCGACTATTACGTGGTCGGAGATGATTCAACGGCAGCGGAGTTCAACTTCGCTACGCAGACTGCTGTATTCCAGAAACCAGAGGAATCCGTCAATCATCTTAAGCCGTTACATGTAAAGGGTCACATCAATGGTACACCAGTTCACAAAATGTTGGTCGACAGTGGGGCAATTGTGAATTTGATGCCATACTCACTTTATCAGAAGCTTGGCGGTACCGATGAAGAGCTGATCAAGACCAACATGACTATTACTGGAGTCGGAGGAGGAGATCCCATTCCGGCCAAGGGAGTTGCGTCCATGGAACTGACCGTTGGGAGCGAGACTTTGGCCACTGCTTTCTTCGTCGCCGACATACAAGGTAGCTATAATCTTATACTTGGACGTGACTGGATTCATGCTAATCGGTGCATACCTTCTAGTTTGCATCAGTTTCTCATTCAATGGGTGGGAGACGATGTTGAGGTAGTACACTCAGATTCATCGGCCTATGTAGCTACAGCCGATGCTCCTTTGCTCGGGGGGCATGATACTATTGCTTGTCTGTCTGGTCGGGACCTTTTTGATTTTCAGTTTGTTAGTGTTACCCGGGAAGGTTTTGTACCAGTGTCTTTAAAACCGACCGATAATCGGTTCAACATTATTATATGATTTAATGGATGCTAATGTTGATTGGTTGAAACATCGTGTTGAACAGTATCGGGCTCATGAAGCCGATACTTGTGAAGCTATTGATGATTTTGATGAGCTCAATAAGTTGGGCCAAGGTTTTACGTCGGCCGACCCTTTAGAACAAATAGATATTGGGGATGGTTCTGTACCAAGGCCGACCTTTGTAAATCAAAATCTTGAGGCTGATTATAAGCTAAGATTAATCGCCCTATTGAAAGAGTTTTTTGATTGCTTTGCATGGAATTATACAGAGATGCCTGGATTAAGTCAAGAACTTGTCGAGCATCGGCTTCCTATCAAGCCGGGGTTCTGACCATTCAAACAACATCCTCGACGTTTTAATTCTACAATATATGACCGGATTAAAGAGGAAATTAATCGGTTATTACAAGCAGGATTTATCCGACCATGCAGATATGCGGAGTGGGTCTCTAATATTGTGCCTGTAGAAAAGAAAGATACCGGAAAAATCAGGGTTTGCATTGATTTTAGAGATCTGAATAGGGCCACTCCCAAAGATGAGTATCCTATGCCTATAGCCGATATGTTAATCAATGATGCTTCGGGACATCAGGTTGTTAGTTTTCTTGACGGCAACACTGGTTATAATCAAATATTCATGGCCGAAGAGGATATGTCCAAAACGGCCTTTATTTGTCCTGGGTTTGTTGGTCTCTTCGAATGGGTTGTAATGACATTCGGTTTTTGAAGAACGCAGGTGCTACCTATCAACGCGCTATGAATCTGATCTTTCATGATTTGATTAGGATAGTCATGGAAGTATATATTGATGATATTGTGATTAAATCGGCTGCCCATGTGTCTCATCTGGCCGATTTGCGTTTAGCATTCGAGAGAATGTGCCGCTATGGTTTGAAGATGAACCCACTAAAATGCGCTTTTGGAGTATCGGCTGGGAAGTTTTTAGGGTTCATCATTCACGACAAGGGCATAGAGGTTGATCCTAAAAGGATAGAAAAGATCAAGAAAGTTCAAGCGCCTACATGCAAAAAGGACTTGCAGAAGTTCTTAGGGAAGGTGAACTACTTGAGGCGATTTATTGCAAACTTGTCCAGGAAAATTATTCCTTTTACCCCGATATTAAAGTTGAAGGATGAAGCTGAGTTCGCTTGGGGGCAGAGCAGCAAGAAGCATTTGAAAAGATAAAGGAATATTTGTCATCTCCACCAGTTCTTCGAGCGCCCAAGAGAGGAGTTCCCTTCAGATTGTATGTTGCTGCCGAAGAGAAGGTCATTGGAGCTGTCTTAACACAAGAAGATGGATGTAAAGAATATGTAATTGCATATTGTCGGTGTTTCGTACCCGGGGGTATCACACCAACGAGTAATATGATCGCGTGCTCTCTTCCTGGATGGTGATGCAAGGGGACACAAGATTTATCCTGGTTCGGGCAAAGAAGGCCCTACGTCCAGCGGGGGGGGATGTTCTTGTATTACTTGCACCTAAGTGCTTGTACAGGGGCGAATACAAGCTCCGTGAGCGTGGACCGGAGTCCGGACTCGTGTGTTGTGTGTGGACTGGTGCGTTGTCTACCTGAGGTGCGTCCCCGCGAATGAGGGCCCTAGCGTCCCCTTTTATAGAGCAAGGGGAGGCCAGGGTTACAAAAAGTATTACAGGTATCGGGGCGCATGGTGCCCCATACGGAGAAGGGTAGGAACCCTGTCTTGTCGGGGCCACTGGAGCCGATGTGATCGTCGCCGCTGAGGCGTCCTTGAGTCGTGGCTTCCACCCCGGGCGCGGACGTGGGGGTGCGACAAGGCGGGAGCCGTACAGCACCCATCCCGGAATGTACAGTACGCGGTGAGGTCCCTCCGGGTCTTGGGGTACCTGTCTTCCAACAGCACGAAAGTAGTTAGGACTCGAAGGGCGCGGAGCCGGCTTCGAGGTGGTACCACGGGGGCTCGAGGGGCGCGGAGCTGGCCTCGAGGTGTTGCAGCGCAGGGCTCGTGGGGCGCGTAGCCGGCCTCGAGGGATGACAGTGCCTGGCTCGAGGGGCGCGTAGCCGGCCTCGAGGGGTGACAGTGCCTGGCTCGAGGGGCGCGTAGCCGGCCTCGAGGGGTGACAGTGCCTGGCTCGAGGGGCGCGTAGCCGACCTCGAGGGGTTACAGTGCCTGGCATGGCCGAACAGTGCTGCACTGGTGCCCTTTTGCCCATGCTTGTGGTGAAAACGAGACTTGACCTTTACACCGAGTTACTGTGATACACGCTGTGCACTAGTGGACATGACCGGGGTAGGTGAAGGCATTAAGTGCGTGGTATGGGGCTGATACGGCTGCCTGTACCGCTCGAGGCCCGAGCGTCAAGGCTCGAGGTGTAGGGGCGCGCTCGCCCGAGGCCTGGAGGGCTCAGGCGAGACGGAGAGCGAACGTTCGGGTGTTTGCGTTAATTGGGGGTACCCCTTTTTTGTACCACCGACAGTAGCCCCCGAGCCCTTGTTTGAGTGCTTGCACTCGAGCAGGGGCTCCAGGTTGGGATCTCGATGGGTAGCTGACTGGTCTCGAGGGTCTTGTTGACTTGACTCCGTGGGTGTCGTGCGAGCGACACCCGCGGGTGTAGCCCCCGAGGCCATGGGGGAGTGGTTAGAACTCCCTCGTGGGCTTCTCGAAGAATCCTCCGTCGCTAGGGAACCTTCTATCCAGTGAGCGCGCCTTTTTAGGCGGGAGTCGTCGGGGAGTGGAGGTTGCGGCGCCGTGTGTGCCTGTCAATCATGCTCGAAATGTGGTTTGTTATATAAATATTCGCGGTAACCTTTCCTTTGCCGTGGGAGACTTCGCCCGAGGCTTGGCTCGGAGGGCTCGGACGAGACGGAGAATGAGCGTTTGTCCTGGGCCTGGTCTCGAGGGCTCAGGCGAGGTGGGGGTCAAGCTTTCACCCGAGGCCTGAAAATCTCATGCTCACACAAAGAAAAGAGATTAGTCGCAACTGTCCGAGTTTTTAGACCCTCTTTCGTCGAGGGGTGCCAGGCTGAACCGGCTGGCCGGCTCCTCGAGCTGTCCGGCATGCCGATTACCCTGGCTCGTCATCCCGCGAGTCCTTTCGATCGGATGCGAGGGGGGATGCCTCGTACTACCCCGAGTGGGCGAGTATCGAGGTTCCCGGTGAGCTGGTAACGGGGAATCCAAGTGAGAGCTCGTGCCCCGTTCGTTAGGGGTCGACTGTGGCCCGGAGGCGGTCTCATAAAGCATGGGCGCTCAGTCTGCAGGAGTGCCGGGTCCATTCGATAGGGCCCGGTGGCTCGATGCCTCCCTCTGAGGGGATCTCACTGCACGTCGAGCTCCCCGCCTTGGATACACGTGAGGGGCCTCGAGGGCTTGGCCCTCGAGTAATGCCTCGAGTGGCGCCCCTTGGTGTCCCTGACTCGGGTGCTCGAAGCCGGCTGTCGAACCCTCTTCGAGGGCCAGCCTTCGCTGCTTCGAGGCTTAGGGCCGGGGCCCGTTTTTACCTTTGTGAAGAAGCCTCCGTCGTCTGGGAATCCTTCTGCCCGTTGGGCGTGCCTTTTTAGGCGAAATCTGCCGGGGAGAGCGGCGGACGCGAAGCCGGAAGGACGGTCGTGGCGGGCCCGGGTAGTGGAGCGAATGGAGAGCTGTCGCGTGCACCCTGCATCCGGCTCGAGACGTGGTTAGACGGGCGCATTAAATGCATGCGGTTACCTTTTTTCGCCGTCGTGGGGCGCCTCGCCTGTTGGTGTTCTTTCGTATAAATACCAAAAGAGAGGAGAGGGTTCGTTTACTTTGCCTTTGCCTTTACTTTCGCCGTAGCCCGCGCACGCCTTCTTCCCAATCTTGCAATTGGAAATCTTCCCAGCCGCCCGTCCGCAGCTCAGATCCGTGCCGCTGCCGACATGGCCGCCCAATCTCAAGTGCTGCCGCCTGAGGATTGGAGCCCATCGAAGACGACGCAGGAGGAGTTGGAGACGCTGGTGGGGCGTGGGCTGCTCCGCCCCAACCCGGAGGCGGGGCCGGCGTGGTGGATTCTTCCATCGGCGGACCACCGTGAGCCGCACCCGCCGGAGGGGTATGTGGTGAGCTTTACTCGCTACCACCGTATGGGGCTCGGTGTTCCGCCGAGTCGCTTCATGCGGGCGCTTACCCACCACTTCGAGGCGGAGCTGCACCACTTCTCCCCCAACTCAATCTCGCACGCCGCCATCTTCGCCGCGGTGTGCGAGGGATATTTGAAGATGGAGCCGCACTGGGAGATGTTCGTCCACCTCTTCCGGGGCGAGCTCTTCGTCAAGGCCTCGAAGTCCGGCGGGAGGCGGTTCGTGCGTATGGGCTCCTTGGCCATCACCGCGAGGACTGGACCTTCGTCGGCCGGCGTCCCGCGCGAGTACCTGCGCTACAAGCTCTCTTCTAACCAGGCGGGGTGGGACGACCACTGGTTCTACTTGCGGAACGAAGGTGGCCTCTTTCCGCAGTATACCGGCGGCGTTCTCACCCGCCGCCCAGAGAAGTGGACCTGGGGCGTCGCGTCGGACAGGCAGCGCCACCTGGTGCCACTGATGGAGGCGATGAAGGAGTTGGTGGAGGAGAAGGGGCTGACCGTCGCGGCGGTCATCTGGGCGTTCCACCAGCGGAGGGTGCTTCCGTTGGCGGAGCGTCCCCTCCTCATGTTCGAGATGGGGCCTAAGGCCTCACTCGAGGGGTTGAAGAGCTCGAGGTTGGCGGAGGTCGGGCTGTCCCGGAATGAAGCCGTCTCCCGGGTGTCGATCACGATCCAAGGGACGTTCCGTCCCGAGGAAGCCAACCTGATCGCCATGGCACCCGCCGTGGGGTGTCCTGACCTGGTAAGTTTCCCTCGAGCCGGTTGCCCTCGAGCCCTTGCTTTCCTCTTTCTTCCCGTAATCTTCCTTATCTGTTCCGTTCTCGCAGGGGGCGTTTACCTTTCGCGCGTCGAGGCCTCCGGTGAGGGAGGACGCCGCGGATACCCAGGTGAGGCGCCTTTCTGCTCAAAAAGACAAGGAGAGCAAGGACGCCGAAAAGAAGAAATTGAAAATCAAAAACTTGCGTCGCTCGGCTCGGGAGCAGAGGCTGGCGAAGGCTCGCCGCAACCGCCAGCCTGGAGACGAGTCCCCGGAGCTAAGCTCCTCGGGCTCGGAGGAGGAGAGCGATGACGAGGATGAGGATGATGACGAGGGGATGGACGCGCGTTTGAGACGTGCGGGGGTCTTCGGCGTCGGGGCTGACCCCTCCTTTGTGCAGGAGGAAGTGTTGGAGGTCCCCCCGGCGAAGGGATCGCGCGGGGCGCAGGCGCGGAGGGCCGCGCCGAGCCAGGCTTCGCTCGAAGCCCAGGGGACTTCGAGCTCCGCGCCGGACGCGCCGGCTGTCGTGAGGAAGCCGCGGACCAGGAGCGCTGTCGGCGCGGCGCAGAAGGAGTCGACGTCGGCGTCGACCCAGGCGGGGGCTCCCGAGAGGGGCCGGACCTCGAGGGCTGGCCCTCGCGTCGAGAGGGACCCTGAGCCCGCCCGTCGCGAAGCGTCGAAGAGCGCTTCGAGCCCCCGAAGGAGCGGACAGCACGATGGGGCGTCGAGCCCCGCCACCATGAGCGTCGTGGGAGGAGCCCCCGAGCGTCCCGTGACCAGGGGTTCGAGCGTCCCCGTAGTCCATCGCCACACCGCCGCCGGGACGCGGGGGCGGACGCCGGAGGGCGCGACCACCAGCGTGGGCGCCGGAGCAGGTCCCGGAGCCCGCACCGGGGCGAGCGCCACGACGTCAGCACGAGGGCGGTGCGGTCGCCCTCCCGCGATGCGGGGCGGAAGGAGGGCTCTCCGGCGAGGTCGAGCCAGGGGAGGCGTCGGGAGGCCTCCCCCCATCCCAACCCTGCGGAGACGGCCCAGGCGCAAGGCTCGAGCCGCGGGGTGGGCTCGGAGCCCCCGAGTGGGTCCGGCGGCTCCGGGAAGAAGCCCAGCCGCCGCTTCGGGTGAGTAGTTTCTTTGGGTCTCGTCGGTAGTGAGGCTTCACTTCTTTGCTTTTTAATGACGCGTGCCATCTCCATCTTCTCAGGGGGAAGCGCTCCTACCAGGAGGTGGACCTTGCTTCGTCCAAGCGGGCCAAGGCCTCGAGCCCCGTCGAGGCGCAGGCACCTCGAGGTATGGCACCTTCCTCCGCTAGAGAGGCCGCTTGGCTGGAGAAGGCCCGAGCTGCCATGGCTCGAGGGGGTCGCTTGGTCGTCGCAAATTTTGGTGAGGCCGTCGTCATCGACCGTAGGGGTCGAGGTGCTCTTCTTGGTTCTGACTTCTCTGTCGTCTCGTATTGCAGGGGCCTCAGCTCATGGCATCGAGCCTGCCACCACCGTACCCGCCGAAGCGTTGCCTCCTCCTCCTCCTCCTTCTTCCATGATGGTGCCGACTGGGAGCGCCATCCTTCCCTTCACCACGACAGGTGCTCTGGAGGAAGCGCCTGGGGCGAGCACGGCCCCGCCGGTGTCTGGGGCTGAGGGGACTGTGCCCCCTGTGGCTCCGACCAGCACGGACCACGCTGCGGAGGGGGAAGGGGGGAAGAGGCGTCGGCGGAGATGGAGCCGACGGTGGAGGACCTCTTCAACGAGCTGGAGCAGGGGCCGCTCCTTGCTGCGGGCTTGACGATGGCGGCGGCGCCCGAGGTGCCGGCTAGCGCCGACAAGGCGCCGGAGAGCCCGGCCAGGGAAGAGGGCCCAGCGTCGAGCCTTCCCTCGACCGATCCGCAACAGGAGGCGCCGGCGGAGGGACGGAGGGAGTCGGGGCCCGTGCCGTCAAGCGGCGGGTCGCCGTCGGGGCAGCTCGAGGCGGAGGAGAGTCTGCCCGACATTGAGCTCGACCGGCCGATATGGCCGTTTCCCGTCCCACTGAGCCCGCCCCTCGCCGTGGTCCCCATCGAGCAGTCGGCCCAGCGGGGGGCCCCGCGCGAGGTGCGGTCCATCTTCCGGGAGGTGGCGTGCTTATGGCGGAGGCGGAGCTGTCCTGCTCCGAGGAGGCAGTTCGATCGCACAGTGTCGGCCGCCCTCGAGCGGGCCGAGGCGGAGCTTCGAGATCTCCGCGCGGAGCTGAGCCGGAACGCCAGATGGCGAGCCGGCTCAACGAGGCGGAGGCGGAGGTCCGGGTGGCTCGAGGCGAGGTCGCCCGATCCAGGGAGGAGGCCGCCGCCGTTCTCGAAGCGTCGAGGAAGGAGGCCGCGGACGCCCGAAGCGAGGCCACCTCCGCCCGGGCTGAAGCCGAGGCGGCGAAGCAGGAGGCTGCTGACGCCCGTGGCGAGGCCGCCGCCGCCCGGACCGCAGCGGAGGCGGCAAGAAAAGAGGCCGAAGACGCCGTGAGTGGCGCCGACACCGCCCGAGCTGCCGAGGGGGCGGCGCGGCAGGAGGTGATCCGCAAGGATCTGGCCCTGGTGGAGGCGGGCCGGCTGATCGAGGACCTTAGGTCCGAGAGGCTTCTGACGCTGGCCGAGAACCGCAGGCTGGAGCAGCGTGCCGAGGGCTTGACCAGCGACCTCGCCGCACTGGGGCAACACTGCGACGGTGAGGCTTACACCTTGTTCTTGTTTGGTTTTTGAAGTTCTTTGTTACGCCGCAGGCTCACTCTTCCTTGTTTGCTGCGCAGGGGTCGAGAAGACGGTCGAGGAGCTCCGTGATACAAACCAGGCCCTCTTGGACCAGCTCCAAGACGAGACGATGGTGGCGGAGCGGGCTCGCTCTTCTCTCGACCGGCTCGGCCCCATGTGGGGTGCTCCTCCTGTGACCGCGGCAGAAGGTGCAGTGGCTCGGGGCGATGCCTTGGTCGACGCCTTGTGCTTCTTCGACGCAGCCGCACGGGGACCGTGTCCGGCAAGCTCTCCATCACGGTGTCAAGCAGACACTCGCGGGTCGTTCGCTCCGGTTCCGCTTCCCGGTCCACGTTGTCGCGAATGGCTTCATCGAGATCGAGGGGAAGGATGAGGAGTGGAACAACCGCCGTGTCGACAAAATTTTGGAAGAAGATGGAGAGGCCGGGGACGTCGCTCGCGAAGATCTTCGAGGAGGACGTGCTGCCTCCTGACGCCAGCAGCGGTGTCGGGAGCCCTCCTCCTTCGAGCTCGGGCGTCGAGGTTGAGCCCGCCGCGGAGGACCTCGGGGAGGAGTACCGCACCGACGAAGATAGGGCCTGCGCGCCAAATTTGGGCGCCGAGGCCCTTGTAAGAATTTTATGACGTGAATGAGGTATGTCGAGACCCGAATGTATATATGACTGTTTGTTTAAAGGGTTGTTTTCCTTTCAAATGCGTTTGACCACTTCTCTTTGTCGCAAGCTCGAGTTTCTGCTAACTTAGTCTGTGTTCCTTCGATACGTCGCGAGCCCCTCGAAGGGAGGCGTAGGTAGGGCACCGTAGCCCGGGGCGTAGGTGGCCGTCTACGTCGACGCCCCCCGACATTGGAGGCTCGAGGTACTTTAAGATTTAGACGTCGCTAGTTCACTCAAGGCGCGAGTCGAGACGAGGGTCAACATTTTTGAAAAAGAAAACGCGCATTTTTTCCGGAGTCTGGGGGGGAGCCCCCCCCCCCCCCCCCCCCCCCCCCCAGTCAGCCCCCGAGGGAGGCTTGACCCTGAGCAAAGCAGGGTCGAGGCTACCTTAAGATGCGAAGCAACATGAACGGACAATGCACGAGTTTGTTCATTCATTTTGACATGTTTGTACAAAGTGATAAATGAACAAGGCCTCGAGGCCTTTAAGGGTAGAAGCGACGTAGCTGAGATATGTTCCACGCGTTCACCAGGATCCTGGCCTTGGTCGTCGTAGAGCTAGTATGTTCCTGGCTTGAGCACTTCGGCACGGTGTATGGGCCTTCCCACGGAGGGGTGAGCTTATGGCGCCCTCGATTATCTTGCAGCCGTCGAAGCACGAGGTCCCCCACCGCTAGGTCCCTTTTGCGCACGTGCTTGTCGTGGTAGCATCGAAGTGTTTGCTGGTAGCGTGCAGAGTTGATGAGCGCCACGTCTCGGGCCTCCTCGAGCTGGTCCTTGGCGTTGGCGAGCCTTTCGTCGCTGGTTTGCTCGTTGTAGGCTCGAAGTCGAGGTGAGCCGTACTCGAGGTCCGTAGGTAAGACGGCCTCGGCGCCGTAGGTTAGGAAAAACGGAGTGAACCCGGTGGCTCGACTCGGCGTAGTCCTGAGGCCCCACAGCACCGAGGGGAGCTTCTGTAGCCCACCCCTTTCCGAAATTCTTGAGGGTCTTGAACAGCCTCGGCTTCAGCCCATGGAGTATCATGCCGTTGGCGCGCTTGACCTGCCCGTTGCATTGGGGGTATGCGACCGAGGCCCAGGTACGCGAATGTTGTTGTCATCGCAGAAGTTGGTGAACTTTTTGCCCGTGAATTGGGTGCCATTGTCGGTGATGATGACATTAGGCACCCCGAACCGGTACATGATGTTGGCGATGAACTCGACAGCCCTCTCGGAGGTGGGGATCTCCTATCGGCTTAGCCTCGATCCACTTGGTGAACTTGTCGATGGCCACGAGCATGTGTGTGTACCCTCCACTTGTCCTTTTGAGGGGACCCACAAGGTCGAGCCCCCAAACGGCAAATGGCCAAGTGATTGGGATCATCTGCAGGGCGTGTGCGGGCTGGTGCGTTTGCTTGGCGTAGAATTGACACCCATGGCACGGTTGGACCAAACGCTTGGCGTCCCCAATGGCGGTCGGCCAATAGAAGCCTTGACGGAAAGCGTTCCCAACCAGGGCCCTCGGCGCTGCGTGGTGGCCGCAAGCCCCCGAGTGCATATCATCGAGGAGCTTGCGCCCTTCCTCGAGTGGGATGCAGCGTTGAAGGATCCCAGTCGGACTTCGTCGGTATAGCTCCCGTTCGTCGCCGTAGATGACGTAGGTCTTGGCCCTCCGAGCGATGCGTCGGGCCTCCGTCTTGTCTTCTGGTAGCTCGCCTCGCGTCAGGTAGTCGAGGTAGGGCGTCCGCCAGTCGAGGGGCCGTGATGAAGAAGAGGCGTGTGCGTCGACCTGCATCGCCTCCGCCGACGTCGAGGTGTCCTTCTCGAGGGGTGGCGTTGAGAGTCGAGCCCCCGTGTCTTGCTCGAAGGGGTGGCGTCGAGGGGCCAGCCCCCGGGTCGATTTCGACGGATGGCTCGAAGACGTCCCTCGAGAAGACGTCTGGCGGTACCGTGCCGCGCGTGGACGCCAACTTTGCCAGCTCGTCTGCGGCCTCGTTGTACTTTCGAGCTATGTGGTTGAGCTCGAGGCCGTAAAACTTGTCTTCCAGCTTGCGCACCTCCCTGCAGTATGCCTCCATCTTGGGATCGATGCAGCTTGAAGCCTTCATAACCTGGTTGATGACGAGCTGCGAGTCTCCTCGGGCGTCGAGGCGTCGGACCCCGAGCTCGAGGGCGATGCGCAGCCCATTGACGAGGGCCTCGTACTCGGCGACGTTGTTGGAGGCGGGGAAGTGCAAGCGTAGCAGGTAGC
>CM019825.1:45305765-45434680 GCA_009763385.1 Coix lacryma-jobi var. lacryma-jobi
TGCAGTCAGTGGTCTACGTCCAGGCCCATGCTCTTCGAAATTTGCCAGGAAGCCAACGAATTCAATCGAGGAATTACATGAGACAATGGAAAGATACTGTAGAGCGGACATGGACTTCAGGGCAAAGTCCGATGCTCGGAGGTCACAACAGAAGCTGCAGCCGAGGCCTCAACCAAGAGAAAATAACCCTCGACAAGAACAAAGCAACATTGGTGCTATCAACAAAGCGGTCCACTATGAAGACCAAAGACGGGGCGCTCAACCTCCGAGCAACCAAAACCCTCAAGGTTTGCCACCCCCGTCGGATCAACGGAATCAGCAGAAAGATCCCGCGAAAATGTATTGTCATTTTTGTGGTCTTGGAAAGGGGCACACCACCAAACAATGCGAGTGCTTCACCAAAGGAAAAGAGTACCAGGAGTCCAAAAGAGCCGCTTCGGCAGACAACCGAATCATCAACCACACCAGGAAACCAAACTTCCACCCACCAAATCCTCCATACCACTACACACCCATAAACTATGGCCTACCTTCGCAACAACCCATCTACGCACACCACCCACACTACAACCAAACTCCTTATCAGCCAACATCGATCACACAGCTCCAAAATGCACCATATACAGTCACATACCCAACAACCCCCCAAACCCAAACCCCAACCAACCAACAAGTCAACAACGCTCTACCACCACCACCACCAATACCCGCATTACCAGCGCCTCAACCTGTCAAATCCGAAGCCCAGAACCAAACGACCATCAACAACCCAACATCAACCTTCGGTGTAATACTAGCTATCACCGGAGGCTCAAATGAAGACCATGGCAACAAGCGGCAGAGGAAGGAACATGCTAGACGAGTACACCATGTAGCCGTCGAAGGACCTCACAAATTCGGCCGATGGTCTCACATTCCTATAACCTTCGACTCCAGCGATATGAAGCTGAGAGATTACCCTCACACCGACGCTATGGTGATCGAAACCAATCTAGCAGGGTGGACAGTCACCAAAATTCTGGTCGATACAGGAAGCTCCGCAGACATCCTGTTCGCCTCAACCTTCGACAGCATGAAGATTGATAGAAACCTCTTGCATCCTGCTGACAACCCTCTATACGGCTTCGGCGGTCAACAAGTGAAAGCCGTCGGGAAAATATCTTTGCCCGTGACCTTCGGCGACCAGATGAACTGCAGAACTGAGCACATAACCTTCGACGTGGTCGACATTTTTTATCCGTACAATGCAATATTTGGCCGAGGGGTCACCAATGCATTCAACGCAGTCATCCACCCCGCTTACCTCTGCATGAAGCTTCCCGCTCCGAAGGGGGTGGTTGCAGTATTTGGAGACCAGGACATTGCAAGGGCAGCTGAGGGAACAGTAGCACCAGGACAACGCAATGTCCACAATTTATCAAAGCCTCGAGCTACAAACCTCAGCGGCGAAGGTGAAATTTGCACTGACAAAGTAAAGGCATCACCCAAAGAAGAGACTAAACAAGTCCAACTCTTTGAGGGTAACACCGAAATAAAGGTGTTTATTTCAGCCAACCTAGACCCCCAATCAGAAAACAACCTCGTCTTTTTTCTCAAAGAAAACTCCGACACCTTCGCTTGGTCCGTAGAGGACCTAAAGGGGGTAAACAGAACTCTGATAGAGCACAACCTAAACATCAAACCAGGCTATCGCCCAGTTAAGCAAAAGCTTCGCAAAATGTCAGAAGAAAGGAAAGAGGCAGCGAAGGCCGAGGTAAGAAGGCTTTTGGACGCAGGCGTCATCCGCCCAGTCAAATATCCAACTTGGCTCTCAAACGTGGTCCTAGTTCAGAAAAAGAACAAGAAATGACGAATGTGTGTAGATTTCACGTGTCTGAACAAAGCTTGTCCGAAGGATGACTTTCCCCTCCCTAACATAAGCACCCTGGTTGACAGAGCAGCTGGCTGCCAAATGCTATCTCTCCTCGACTGCTTCTCATTACCACCAGATCTGAATGAATGAAGAAGATGAGGAAAAACAAGCTTCATTACATCCTCGGGCACCTTTTGCTTTTGAAGAATGGCAGAAGGCCTAAGAAACGCAGGCTCAACCTTCGCTCGCATGACATCTGAAGTCTTCAAAGATGAACACGTCGTCTCCGCCTACGTCGATGATCTGGTTGTCCAAAGCGAGCTAAAAGAAAACCACATAACAGATTTATCGAGAGTGTTCAGCAACCTTCGGTCCGCCGGATTAAAGTTGAACCCCGAAAATGTGTTTTCGGGGTAAGCGAAGGAAAATTGCTGGGCTGTATCGTCTCAGCAAGGGGAATCGAAGCCAACCCCAAGAAGATTGATGCTATCATCAATATGGAACCCCCGACAACCAAAAAAGCAGCTCAGCGTTTGTCAGGCCGCTTAGCAGCACTCAGCAGATTTATCTCCAAGTCCGCTGAGCGAGGGTTACCTTTCTTTGAAACATTGAGAAGCACTACACCATTCAATTGGGGACCTCAGCAGCAGAAAGCTTTCGAGGATTTGAAAAAGTATCTCACCAACTTGACTGTTTTAACCAGCCCATGCAAAGGGGACCTGTTATTGCTGTACGTCGCAGCTTCGCCTCACGCAGCAAGTGCAGTCCTGATCAAGGAGTTGCACGAGAACAACAGGACCAGACAAGCCCCAATCTACTATGTATCAGAAACCCTCGAAGGTCCCAAACGAAATTACTCAGAGCTCGAAAAGAAAGCGTACGCCGTGGTCATGGCATCAAGAAAGCTCAAGCATTATTTGCAGGCATATGAGATCCATGTACCTTCGGCATACCCCCTCGAGAACATTTTTAGGAACAACGAGGCAGTTGGAAGAATAGCAAAATGGGCAGTTGAGCTCAACAGCTACGCTATAACTTTCGTCGGCAGAACAGCAATCAAGTCACAGGTAGTAGCAGATTTCATAGCTGAGTGGACCCATGACCCTCGCAGCGATGGACCTCAACAAGATCCATTTTGGACCGTATATGTCGATGGAGCCTGGGGAGCAACTGGAGCAGGGGCTTCGGCCATTCTAGTCTCGCCATCCGGGCCGAAGCTAAGATATGCAAGAAGACTTGATTTCAAGTGCACAAACAATTCCGCAGAATACGAAGCTGTAATACTAGCACTCTTAAGGCTTCTGTGACACCCTAGTGTCAAGCACTGCATTAGGCACTGCAATTAGCTACTAAAGAAACATAAGCAATGCATTGCATCATTTCATATGCATATGAGTGCTTTTTGTCTTTGTTTAATTGTTGGGTTTTGGATTTCTATTGACTTAAAGATTTAAATGGATTTCTGTTGTGGCAAGAGTTTTATAAAATAGAGAACTTTGAGTAGAGTGCTTTTCATGTTGGAGTTTTGACCTAGTTCGAAATAGTTTGTTAAATTAAAATAAATCAAACAAAATAGTTTATACATCAAAATTGGCTTTATTTATGTGAATGATCTAAAAATGGTTTTCAGAAAAAGTGTCCTATATGAAAGTTGTAGAGAAAATTATTTCAAGCAACTTTTATATTTGGGTCAAACCTAGTTTGGAGTTTTTGAAACTGTTCTTGAGTGGTCAAACTTTGGAAAATATTTGGAAAAAGAAAAAGGAAAAGAATTTTTTCCCCACGCCCCACTTTTGGCCCAGCCGGCCTTTCGGCCCAGTTAGCGCTCGCGCCGGCCACGCCCGCGCCCGCGCACCCCGCGCGCCCCCGCACCGCGCCGGCCCAGCGCCCTCCGCCGGCCGCAACCGCCACGTGGCCGCCGCATCCTGCCGAGGATCCTCGCCGGCCACTACTCGCTCGATTCCCTCTCACCCGAGCACGCAATCTATCTCCCCCGGCCACTCTCCGCTCGCATCGCCTGCCGCGCCCGCTCGCCGTGCACGGCATCGTCCGCGCTGCCTCGCCGACTGCGCCGCCGTGGCCCCCACGACCACCGGCCGGTCAAGCCGACCAAAACCCCGAGCACCCCTCACTCCCTCGCCACCTGCGCGCACAACTCCCACTCGCTCTCGCCCTCACTCCGCTTCTCTCTCTCGCTGCGAACGCGCCGCGCTCGCTCGCCTCGCCGTTCAACCGCCGCCACCGTCTCGCGCTCGCCAAGAGCCCGCCAGCCCAAGCGCCCGCCGCCGCCACAGCATCCAACCGCCGCACCACGCGCACCTTCCGCCCTAGCCAAGCCATCGCCGGCCGATTCCCCGGCCACCGCTCCGCCATCATCCGGACCACACGGTGCGCACCTCCGCGCCACCGCCGAGCCCCACCGACGCCGGAGCCCGAAGAGCCCCGCCGCGGACGCCATCGCCGCCGCTGAGCCCGCACCGCCGTTCCTCCCCGACCTGAGCGCCACTGCCTCCTCTCCTTCGTCCTCGAGCCTCACCGAGCCAAGCAAGGTGAGAACACTGGCTGGCCTCAACGCTACCGCCTTCTACCTCCCTCTTCTCCCCGGCCGAGCGCCATGAGCGCCGCCGCGGCCCTCTCACGTGGCCAAGCTCCCCTAGAGCCATCCGAGCCAAACCAACCCCCTTAGTAGCCTCCTTAGGGTTCTCTTGAGCTTTTGCCCCCCCCCCCATTCCACCGGCGATCGCCGGAAATGGTATAGCCGTGAGTCGTCGCCGCCGCCGTGCGCCGCTGCTCGCCGCCGGCACGCTCCGCCATGCGCTGGCAAAACCAACACCACCACTGGATGCGCCTCGTCGAGACGAGTCTATCTAGCCTAGCCTCACCGCCGGCGACCTCGCCGCCGACGAGCTATCGCCGGTCAACCTCTGTCCCCTGTTCGGCTCTCACTGACACGTGGGCCCGTTGACCTGGCGGCCCCGCGCGTCAGCCTCACCAGGCCCATGGACCGAGTTCACGAAGGCTTGGCCGGGAAATTCAAATGTTTTTCCTTTTTCCTTTATTTTCTAGAAATGCTTGTTATTTTTGTGTAGCTCGCTTTAAAAGTTCGAATGATGTACTTTCAGTTTTGCTAGCTTGCTTACGAGTAGATCTATCATGGAAAAATATGAAAGTATTTTTGGTAGAAGTTTATTTTACTGTTTTTATTTAATTCAGTTTATATGCTTTTGTTGTGATAAATGGAAATAAGTGTTTTCTGGTTGAGATAATTTCTGGAAAATTTTGTGTAAGTTCATTAACCTGTTTTGCACCTGTGAAAAATATATGATGCACTATTTATGTAGAAAAAAGTTACTGTTATGATTAAAAGTCCTTTTTGGCTGATTTTAGAATAAATGTTAGGTGTTTTATATGTCGAAATAAAATGTGGAAAAATTTGTATAGCCTCTGTGTATGATATCCAAGCTGAGAAAAATGTAAGCATGAGCTGTTATGTGCAGAAATCTGAAGTTGCTTCACAAATGTGCTTTTCTGTGTTTTCCTTTGGAAATTCATGTAAGAAATAGTATAATGTTTCTGTTTATGGAACTTTCTTGATAAGCATAAAATGTGAAGTAGAATCTGGTAAAAATGTGAAATTGAGTTTTGCACCCTTTTTCAGTAGGGTTGTAGTTCAATTGGTTTAAATTGGAATAAATTTGTTTATTTTGTGTAGGCTTGTATGTTTATGCTCTGGCTACAAGTTCTCTACAGTAGGATGTGTATGAGTAGAAGAAGCCAGAAAAATTATGAAATTTGCTATTTAACACTTTTGAATGAGGAGCTAGTTCAAAGCACCTTTTTGTAGTTTGCTTGTCATTTTTTATATCTGCAGTTTTGTATTTTATTTTTGGCTGAAATTTGTTCAGTGGAGTCCAGCAACTGTTGTTTGCCTTCTGTAATTTTCGTGGATTTTTCTGAGTCCAGAAAAGTGCATTTGCAGTTCAAACCTAAGTTTCTTTTGAATTATTAAATAAGAAAAGGGTGAATAAATGGATTTTATTTTATGAATTATAAGTATTTACCTCAATGTCAAAAGTGGTTCAACAAGTTGGGTTTGTTGGTTTGCAAGAAATGCTCTTTTCATACCACACATCTTGCACCCGCATTGTAATTATTTATTAATCGTCGCATGCAATAGAATCGACCCCTCCGGAGCCCGACCCGGAGCCAGAGACAAACGCCGAGGAGCAGATCCCGAGCTCCAGCAAGCCGAGGAAGCCGACCCCGCCTGCGACACTAACTTGCCCGAGTGCCCTTCCCACGAGGCCTCGGTCTTCACCCCAGGCAAGCCCCGAGCATTCTAAGTCTCCTATTATTTATGATTAAATTACTTGAGTCCTTTTATATTGTGATGCATTAAGTATAGGAGTTGATTGAATCCTACTTGTTGCATTACCCTTCCTTGATTATTGATTAATACCCGCCTTGTTACCCTGTTACTTTTATAATGTAGAATTGCTTAGCCTGCTTAATAAAAGTAATAGTTGAGGATATTTCCGTAATACCCTGATGGGTAGTTACCGGATCACGGTTGGCTATATTTGCTATCGTGGAAAAGAACCTGAGTTGTAGTGAAATACGGTCAACTGGAAGCAAGGCACAAGTTTGGAAACTGGGGCAGTCCGTCCGTTGGATCGTGTAGGTTTGTATCGATGTTGGCCCTCGTCCATTTTTTAACGCGCCCTTTACTTAGGGATATGTCGGTGCCGTAATCATCGACCCCCAAGCCGGTTAGAAGCTGTTCGGGCCGGTCTCAACCCGTGTCGTGCCCTCTAGTATGGAAATTGTGATCTGCCGTGTGAGGCCATCGCCAGGTTCTGTAACACCTCTGGTGTTTAATATGTAATTAACCTGACATGTCATCATCATTAGTCATTAATCATTCTTGCCTTGCATTTATGTTTGCTTAGTGCTTGTGTAGCAATCTCTTTTCAAAAACCCTAAAGCCCAAATCTTCCTATAAGGGCAAAAAATGGTAATTTCACCTCTGTGCCTAGCTTTGTGTGATTCTTGTTCAGTTGGATGTCTTGAAGTTTTGTTGTGTTGGCCAAAGTTCAAAAATCAAAATCAGATTTCAAATCCCTTTGCAAAACCGTGATTTCCAAACCCTGGATTTTATCCCTCTTTTTGTAATTCAAAATTATTCAAAATTTGAGGTGGTCCAAAAAGCAAAGTTGTAGATCTGGCCAAGAGAAACAACTTTGGTATTTACAAATTTTCAAGTTTCTGTACAAAGTTTGAAGTAAATCCAAGTTCATTCAAATTCCAGTTCTTGTCCCCTTTTCAGTTTTCAAAATTTATTTAAAAACTATTGAGTTTCAGAAAAAGGGTATATTAGCAAAGTTGTAGGTTTTGATAAAAGGAACAACTTTCATATTTGCAGATTTCCAACTTTCAATGTAAAATCAAAAGTAATTTTGAATTGATTCAAATCCCAAAGTGTTCCCTTTTCTGTTTTCAAATGTGGTCCAAAAACTATTTGGATTTTGAAAATATTCTTTTTGACAAAGTTGTAGATCTCCTTTTTCTGCACAACTTTGGTGTTTTGAGTTTTTGCTGCTCAGTTCAAGTTTTGGAAGTAATTTGCAAAATTCAGAAATCAGCCCATAGTCAAACCCTAGACCTAGCCCTGTTCATCTTCAACCTAGAGCTAGGGGGGTCCGCCATAGCCGAGCCGCCGGCGCTGCGCACGCCGCACGCCTGGCAGATGCACGCGCGCCTCCAACCTGCCGCCGCTGTCCGCGCCATCATGCCGCACCCGCACGCGCAAAGCGCTGACCTCCGCCCCGTCCCCCACTGCTCCCAGCACGACGCCGCCGCGTGGCCGTCGCCGGCGAACGCACACCCGGCCCCTGCGCGCACGCCGTCCTTCCCGCCAGCCTGCAATCGAGTGCGCACGCCTTGCCGAACTCATCCACACCATCCCGTGCTCTCTACCGTCCCCGACCGTGCCTATAAAAGGGACCGCCGGAGTCCGAGCTCCTCACTCGTCTCCGCCGCCGTGGCCAGCCCACTCCGAAGCTCCCGCCGCTCAACCACCTAGCCCGAAAGCTCCGCCTTGAGCTCGTGAAGCTTCCCCACCCCTCAATTTGGTCTCTACCGCCTCCTATCGCCCGGCGTAGCTCGCCGTTCCCATCTCCAGCGAAAGCCCGGCGAGCTCGGGTTCGGGAAATACTTCCTCTCCGGCCATGATCATCCCTCCCCGACCCCTGTTTCATCTTCCTTACTCCCTTGCGACTCTAACCAGGCCCTTGCGGTCTCGTGTTATGCGCAGGATCGCCGGAGCGCCGCTCGCCGCCGAGAGAGCTCCGCCGAAGCACCGCCAACGTCGAGCTTCCTCCTTCGACCCTTGTTCCGCCGAGCCCTGCCTCCGACCGTGGTAAGCACTCGAAGCCCCCGGTCTCTGCTTTCACGGCGTAAAGCTCGAGCCAGGCCTCGAGCGGATGCACGTTCACTGTCTAGCTCGAGCCAGGCCTCGAGCACACGTTTTCCGCTTCGCCCGAGCCAGGCCTCGGCGAACACTTGCTCTCTGTCTCGCTCGAGCCAGGCCTCGGCGAACACATGCTCTCCGCTTCGCCCGAGCCAGGCCTCGGCGAACACATGCTTTCCGTCTCGCCCGAGCCTCCCGGCCAGGCCTCGGACGAAACGCTTGTTTCCGTCTCGCCCGAGCCTACCAGCCAGGTCTCGGACGGCCGAGTGTTTCCGCCTCGACCGAGCCCTGCTGTCCGCCTCGCCGCGATTCGCCCGAGCCCCTGCGAGGAAGGAGCACAGCGCTCTTTTCTTTTTCTTTTTGAAAGAGTGTGAATAGTGTTCTGTTTCTCTTTTTTTTGTGAATTAATCTGTTGTTCCTTAAATCCTGATAAAATTATGGTATGCTCCATGCACTGTGTAGTATTTTATAAAAATATAAAACTTGACTTTTCTGCAAGAATTTGAAAATGTAAAATCCCTCTTTTATTAATAAATAGATGGTTTTGGATTTTTAGAAAATTATTTATAACTCCAAAAATCATGAGATAAATTTTGTGAGCTTCCTATGTCATGTTTAGTCTCTGGTAAAATTTTGAAGTCTTTTGGAACAAGTTGATTTTTGAGCATTTATCTTTAATTGTTAAATAGTGCCTTTGTTAATTAATGTCTGATTTTATTTGAGCACCTTAATGACCTCCACAAATTATGAAATTTGTTTTGCCATCTATCTACACCATAATGAACTTATGTGATTAATTTGGTAATTTTTGGAGCAACTTCATAAAATGACCTTTTTAAATAATTAAGGAAAATAGACAAAGTGATTAGGGTTCATGTTGTATGCCCTGTTTTGCATTGTTCATGCTAGCATACTCATGTGCATGCATCATTGCATTCGTATAGTCACCGAAGGAGAAGTCAAAGTCGAGGCCGCCGCCGACGAACCTGCTCCCGAAGTAACTCCGAGCTTCGACCTCTGCACCTCCAACCCTGAGCCAGCTGTCTTTGCTCTTCAAGGCAAGCCCCGGTGCATTTAACCCTTTCCTTGAATTATAAAATGATTTCCTTAAATGCTTTTGAGTTAAATTATTGCATTAGGTTTATAGGAGTTGTGTTTATCCTAATTGATGCACTATCCACCTTGACCACTGATACACCCGATACCTGCTTTTCAAAAGTATTTGAAAAATGCTTAGCAATGCTATTGAATTAGACTTTGCAATAAAATGTCAATTTCAAAAGTGTGATCACTTAAGGAATGTTTATGGGAATTTGGTCTTACTCCCCGGCTGTTGGCTAGGTATCTGATCCGTACCTAGTCAATAGCGAGGAGAGGTTGTCCGAGCGTACGGTGCCGTCATGTTGTAGTCCGGGACTCAACAGTTGACACCGACCGGGACAGGGTTGAAAAACTGACAGGACTATTACGCTTGGGTGAGATATGACCAAGGTATAGTTCTGGCTGGAAAATTAGGGACCATCCGTATGGGGGCCTGCTGGTCAAGACTTGTAACTATTCACATACTTCGGAAAGCTCTGGCTCCGAGAAATCCTTGATTGGGACCGACAACCGCGCACTGGGAGTGGAGAGATGGCGGAAGTAGCATGTACCCACGTGGTCGTCGTACCTGGATAGGAGTGGTGTACTGTACTTCCGGTGGCGTAGGACCGGGTCCAATCTTGGAGGAATCGTGGTAGACGAGTTGGCATATGCAAGCTTGGGTGCTACATATGCAGTGTGATAGGGATCCTCAGCTGAGTATTGTTTATCCGATTAACGTTGCTCCTCGTTTATGGAGACTTGGTCACTGACTGTTCAACGGAGAGTGGTTCTCAACTAGGAATGTTTTGAAATGTAAAATGATCATAACGATGAAGAATTGAGGAATACTGAATCTTTCAAAATAAATAAGGTTTACAAAAATGCTTTTCTGCAAAATACTTGATCTTGCTTAGCCTTACCTTGACTAACCCTAGCCTCTCATTCCTGAGTCTTCTTCTTTCTTTTCTTTAGTCGGTAAGTCTTGTTGAGTACCCCAGTACTCAGGGTTTGTTACCCATGCTGCAGGTATGACAGGTCCCCGATTGTCTTGCACCCTTGCGTGCGGGGACGTGACCATCGTCCAGGAAGAGGCCGATGAGGCCGAAGAATAGTTGTACACCCTCCGGGCTGGGTGATTATAAGTATCTTTGGCTGTTCTCCACTATGTTGCCTATGTCTATTTCTATTATCAAGAACTTGGTTTGTATAACTGCACTGGCTAATAATTCTATTTGGAACCCTGGCTGGTAAACTAATGTTATGTTAGTTCTTCCGCCCTTTATTCCGATGTTATTTGTAAAAGGATGCAATGCTGTAACCGAATTGTGAGATGATCCTGCGGACATTGGGCACTGATGTAGCCCGGTGGCGAACAGGTCTTAATCACATGGGAACATGGGTCGCGGTCAGAGGTTGACAGGGACACGTGGGCCATGAGATTAGGGCCGTTCCGTCACAGAGTGGTATCGGAGCATCTCACGTTAAACGTTGCAGTGTTCGTTTTTGCGAAAACTTCAAAAGAACTTTTTGAGTCCAAACAAACTAAACTTGACTATTTTGAGTCCAAATTGCTTCTCTCATCTTGTCCGCTCATAATCACTTAAGTTAACTTCCTCTCTAAGTTCGTTGGGTAGTATGCCTTTACCTGTTCTTGCTAGCCTTTCTCATCCATCTTCTCTTATCCAGACGGACCCGTATCAGCTGACTGCCCGCAAGTCGACTGGACCGCATGGTGTGCCACGCCACCAGCTGGCACCACGCGCTGGGGAGGAGACTGGAGAATCTTCCAACGGTCGTCGCTTTCCCCCCGCCGCACCCGTAAGAACCTGAAGGAGGAGATCAAGGATCTGAAGGCTGAGCTGAAGAACTTGGAGCATGACTTCTACCACTACCACTCACGCCTGGAGTTTTTATGAGGCACGAGCTTCCCTGGAGCAGGCCACTCGGAATACGGTTCGCGCTATCGAGCAGCGCAATGATGCTTGGACCTCGCGACGTTACCGGAAGCCCAGCTACCACGCGCTGACTGCAGCAGTACACAGCTCAGATTGACAGTTCAATATATGCTTCATGAGGATGCATCAGTTGTATGATCAACTCCACCCCTTGGTACCCCGGTTATGGAAGACCCTGAGGACGGAGTAGTGGAAGAACCCGATGTGGAACAGAGCCAGACGTGGACGAAGAAATTGAACCTGCTGAGGACGTCCACGCTGAAGACGAGGACGAGGAGGAGGAGCCTGAGCTCATCCTCGAGAAGAACGACGACGACGAAGACATGATCATCATCGACGACGACTAGACTCGTAGTGTCTGTACCATCTGCTTACCTAAAACCCTTGGTCTAGTCTAGGTTGGGGCGTTCTGTCTGTGTCTGTTGCCAAGTCTGGCATGTATCTTTCTTTTCGCATCTTTTCCCTTTATCGGTCTGTATCATCTGTCAGTCACCTTATCAGTCATCAGGTCTTTTGTATTAGAAGAAGCTATCAGTCTGTTGTTTCAAGAAACCCTATCTATGAATGCTAAGTTCCAAGTTGCTTAACAGATGCCTGTGAACACTCGCACTGGAGCGGAGGTTCTGATGATGCCAACCTCCCAAACCCCACCTGTCCGCCACCCTAGCAGATGCCATTGCAGCCTTGGCCGCCGCTGCCAACCTAATGGCTCAAAACCAAGGACAGCAGAACTTTCACCGTGGTCGCCACAACATCAACAAGAGACCACCTATGTGGAATTCACCGAACTCGTCCACCGGTCTTCACCAAGGCCGATAACCCCTCGAAGCTGATGATTGGCTCCGCACAATGGAGCAAAGTTTGGTCTTATCAACTGCACCGATATCCAAAGCCACGGTTCGCTTCCAGCAGCTTCTGTCCGGCCAGTTTCGTTGCTTGGTACGCCAACCTGTTGGCTGCCCAGCCAGAAGGTCATCGGTTGACCTGGGAAGAGTTCCGCACTGCTTTCCGTGCTCATCACATCCCCTCCGGATTAATGAAAATAAAGCTTGATCAGTTTCCTGGCTCTCCAGCAGAAAGACTCCACAGTCATGCAGTTGTGGTTCAATTCAATCATCTCAGCCAGTATGCCTCAGAGTATGTCAACACATGAGAAGAAGAAGAGGGATTGTTTCCTCATAGGACTGCACCCAAAGATCCGCAGGGAGCTTGTCCAATAACCTGACTGGGTCTTATCACGATGTTGTTGACCGGGCTGTTGCTTTTGAAGAAAGCAATCGCCAGTACCAGGAAGAGAAGAAGAAGAAGAAAGCAGGGTCAAGCAGCTTCTCTGGCGGTCACAAACGCCAGAAATCATATCACCCCAGCCACCACCACAATCGTCTACCTTACCCCAACCAGTGGTCGTCCGTACCGCGGCCACCACCCATAATGCCAACCAGCAGAGTGCCACACAGCCGAACGCCCCAGGTGTTCGTATCACCACTCCACAAACACCTACAACCAGCTACAACTCCCTGCTACAACTGCGGCCAGCTTGGTCACTGGTCTCGTGAGTGCCCAAAGCCCAAGAGGTATGCTCAGAATGCTCAGAAGAATCCCGGAGGATCTCAGCAGCAGCAGCACCGTGCCCAGCAGCAACAGGCCCAGAAAGGCAGGATTGTCAAGAAGCACGGGCAAGTCTACTACACCCGCTGTCAGCGATATACCAGAAGGGGAGCCCGTCATGATCGGTAGGTTTCCTGTTGCCAATCACCCTGCAGTTGTGTTGTTTGATTCTGGTGCATCGCATTCCTTCATCAGTCGTACTTTTGTCATCAAGCATGAAATATCAATTGAGGATTTAAAAGAAAGTTTCTGCATATTTTCGCCTGGAGGGCGTATAAGTACTAAGGAAGTGGTTCGCAGTATACCAGTAATGTTGGGGGAACATGTATTTCCCACCACCATGATAGTGCTTCATGCTCAGGAGATAGATGTCATCCTAGGCATGAATTGGATGTGTCAGTATAAAGCCATGATCGACATCTTGAATAGAGTTGTGAGAGTGGATATTCCTAACAGTACCGCCAAACTCCTTCTCCAACTTCCAATGCCTCAAAAACCAGCAGCCACTCAAATAAATACCGCCTATGTTCTGGAACCCGGGACATCCCCGTGGTTTGTGAATTCCCTGATGTTTTTCCTGAGGATTTGCCTGGTCTGCCTCCTGACCGTGACGTTGAGTTTGCCATAGAGCTAAAGCCCGGGACTGCTCCTATATCCCGCAGAGCTTATCGAATGCCTCCCAGAGAGTTGGCAGAACTAAAAATCCAATTACAAGATTTGTTGGACAAGGGTTTCATTCGCCCAAGCTCGTCTCCTTGGGGCTGTCCTGCAATCTTTGTAAAGAAGAAAGACAAGACTCTCAGAATGTGCATTGATTATCGCCCACTCAATGAGGTCACCATCAAAAATAAATATCCCTTGCCTCGTATTGATCTTCTCTTTGACCAGTTAGCTGGAGCCAAAGTATTCTCCAAGATCGATCTCAGATCTGGCTACCACCAAATAAAGATTCGTCCTGAAGATATTCCTAAAACACTCAGCTTCACCACCAGATACGGCCTATATGAGTACTTGGTCATGTCCTTCGGTTTGACCAATGCCCCTGCTCATTTCATGTACCTCATGAACTCTGTGTTCATGCCAGAGCTTGATAAATTCGTGGTCGTGTTCATTGACGACATCCTTGTCTACTCAAAAACCCTGAAGATCATGCCGAACATCTTCGTATCGTTCTATCCCGTCTCAGAGAACATCAGCTGTATGCCAAGTTCAGTAAATGTGAGTTCTGGTTAGATCAGATACAGTTTCTTGGTCATGTCCTTTCCGCTGAAGGTGTGTCAGTTGACCCTGGTAAAGTGGCAGACATTCTGGATTGGAAGCCACCTACCACTGTTCATCAAGTCCGCAGTTTTATGGGAATGGCAGGATATTATCGTCGATTCATTCCAGATTTCTCAAGAATCGCCAAGCCTATCACTGAGTTAGTAAAGAATTCTGTGAAGTTTGTCTGGTCACCAGCCTGTGAGCAAGCCTTTCAAACTCTGAAGAAACTGTTAACTACATCACCAGTGCTAGCCCAGCCGAACATCGAGAAGCCCTTTGATGTCTACTGTGATGCATCTGGTACTGGTTTGGGCTGTTTTTGATGCAAGAAGGTCGAGTGATCGCTATGCCTCCCGACAGCTTAAGCGACATGAAGAGAATTACCCAACTCATGATCTCGAGTTAGCAGCAGTAGTGCATGCCTTGAAGATCTGGCGTCATTATTTGTTGGGCAGTACCTGTAATGTGTACACTGATCACAAAAGCCTGAAGTATATCTTCACTCAAGAGGAACTGAATATGAGGCAGAGAAGATGGCTTGAGTTAATTAAGGACTATGATCTTGAAGTGCATTACCATCCGGGTAAGGCGAATGTGGTCGCCGATGCACTCAGTCGCAAGTCTTTTGCAACTGTCTGATGAAGAAACCCTATGATTCTCTTTGTGTTATGAGCTGGAAAAGTTAAATATTGAAATGATTCCACAAGGAACTCTGAAATATCAGAATAGAAACCCCTATCAGAGAGCAGATCATCGCTGCACAAAAGATAACCCTGGAATCAAGCACATCATCGAAAAGGTCCAATCCGGAAAGGCTGATTGTTTCAGGATCGATGATGCAGGAGTAGTATGGTTTAAGAATCGGTTAGTAGTTCCTAAAGTGCCTGAGTTAAGAAAGTTAATCCTTGATGAAGCACACTTGACTAGATTCTCCATCCACCCCGGCAGCAACAAAATGTACCAGGATTTGAAGCAGCAATTCTGGTGGACAAAGATGAAGATTGAGATCGCCCGATATGTCGCTCAGTGCGATACCTGCCAGAAAGTCAAAGCCGTGCACATGAAGCCCGGAGGAGAATTGCAACCTTTACCTGTACCTGCTTGGAAATGGGACGATATCAGTATGGACTTTATCAATGGTCTACCCAAGACATCAAGAGGTTTGATTCCATATGGGTGATCGTGGATCGCCTCACTAAGCAAGCTCACTTCCTGCCAGTGAAGACCAGTTACACCGTCCCCACTTATGCCACTTTGTACAAGAACCACATAGTGAAACTCCATGGCATACCCAAGAGCATTATCTCTGATCGTGGTACCCAGTTTGTCGCAAAGTTTTGGAAAGCGTTCCATACCTCACTTGGAACCAAGCTCTTGCATAGTACGGCATATCATCCGCAACAGATGGACAAACTGAGCGAGTCAACCAAGTGTTAGAGGATATGTTGAGAGCATGTGTGCTCACCTTCGCAGATACTTGGGATGACTGTTTGCCCTTGGCAGAGTTCTCATATAATAACAGTTACCAGAGAGCATCAAAATGCACCCTTTGAAGCACTGTACGGCCGCCGTTGTCGTACACCTCTCAATTGGTCTGAACCCGGAGAAAGGGAATTCTTTGGAGTTGACCTAGTAAAAGATATGGAAGAGAAAGTCAAGCATATACAAGAGAAACATGAAGATTGCACAGTCGACAGAAAAAGTTATGCTGACAGGAGACGTCGACCTCTAGTTCGAGATCGGGGATTATGTGTACCTGAAGGTCTCACCCACCAAAGGAGTCACTCGTTTTGGGAGTCAAGGAAAGTTAGCACCCCGCTACATTGGTCCTTTTGAGATTCTGGATCTTGTGGCAAGGTCGCTTACAAACTGAGTTGCCCGATCATCTTTCAGCAGTTCATAATGTGTTTCATGTCTCCCAACTCAAGAAGTGTCTCCGAGTACCTGAACATGTGGTTGAAGTTGAAGGCGTTGAGCTAGAAACCAGATCTGTCATACACTGAGTATCCAGTTCGCGTGTTGGATCACAAGGATCGTGTTACCCGAAGAACCACCACAAGATGGTACAAGATCCAGTGGAACCAGCACTCTGAAGAAGAAGCCACCTGGGAATCGAAGACTTCTTAGCAAAGAACTATCCTGACTTCTCGAATCTCTGTAGATGTAAGGTTTTGCCTTTTCCTTCTTAAGACGTGGAATCTCGGGGCGAGATTTCTTTTAGGGGGAAGGCTGTAACACCTCTGGTGTTTAATATGTAATTAAACCTGACATGTCATCATCATTAGTCATTAATCATTCTTGCCTGCATTTTGTTTGCTTAGTACTTGTGTAGCAATCTCTTTTCAAAAACCTAAAGCCCAAATCTTCCTATAAGGGCAAAAATGGTATTTCACCTCTGTGCCTAGCTTTGTGTAATTGTTCTTGTTTAGTTGGATGTCTTGAAGTTTTGTTGTGTTGGCCAAAGTTCAAAAATCAAAATCAGATTTCAAATCCCTTTGCAAAACCTGATTTCAAACCCTGGATTTTATCCCTCTTTTTGTAATTCAAAATTATTCAAAATTTGAGGTTGGTCTAAAAGCAAAGTTGTAGATCTGGCCAAGAGAAACAACTTTGGTATTTACAAATTTTCAAGTTTCTGTACAAAGTTTGAAGTAAATCCAAATTCATTCAGATTCCAGTTTTTGTCCCCTTTCAGTTTTCAAAATTTATTAAAAACTATTGGGTTCAGAAAAATAATATATTAGCAAAGTTGTAGGTTTTGATAAAAGGAACAACTTTCATATTTGCAGATTTCCAACTTTCAATGTAAAATCAAAAGTAATTTTGAAATTATTCAAATCCAAAGTGTCCCTTTTCTGATTTCGTATTTAATTCAAAAACTGTTGAAATTTGAAAGTATTCTTTTTGACAAAGTTGTAGATCTCTTTTTTCTGAACAACTTTGGTGTTTTGAGTTTTGCTGCTCAGTTCAAGTTTTGGAAGTAATTTGCAAAATACAGAGATCAGCTCATAGTCAAACCCTAGACCTAGCCCTGTTCATCTCCTACCTAGGTCAGAGCAGAGCAGGGAGGCCCCCGGCCATGGCCGCACGCAGCGCCGCTTGCGCACGCGCCTGGCAGCCGCACGTCCGCCCCCGACTTGTCGCCTGCGCCCGCGCCATCATGCCGCACCCGCACGCGCAAGCGCTGACCTCCGCCCCCGTCCCCTACAGTGCCCAGGGCGTCGCCACCGCGTGGCCATCACCGGCGAGCCTTCGCCCAGGCCCTGGGTGCACGCCGTCCTCCCGTCGGCTTGCAATCGAGTGCGCACGCTTCGGCCGAGCTCATCCACACCATCCCGTGCTCTCTACCGTCCCCGACCGTGCCTATAAAAGGGACCGCCGGAGTCCGAGCTTCTCACTCGACCCCGCCGCCGTGGCCAGACCACTCCGAAGCTCCCGCCGCTCAACCACCTAGCCCGAAAGCTCCGCCTTGAGCTCGTGAAGCTTTCCCACCCCTCAATTTCACCTCCCCCGCCTCCAATCGCCCGGCGTAACCCCATTCCCAAACTCCGACGAAACACGGTGAACTCGGGTCGTCAAATACTTCCTCTCCGGCCACGATCATCTTCCCTGACCCCTGTGTCAGCTTCCTGGCTCCGCGCGACTCTAACCAGGCCCTTGCGGTCTCGTGTGTTGCGCAGGGTCGCCGGAGCGCGCTCGCCGCCGAAAGAGCTCCGCCGAAGCACCGCCAACGTCGAGCTTCCTCCTTCGACCCTTGTTCCGCCGAGCCCTGCCTCCGACGTGGTAAGCACTCGAAGCCCCTGGTCTCTGCTTTCACGTCGTAAAGCTCGAGCCAGGCCTCGAGCGGATGCACGTTCACTGTCTAGCTCGAGCCAGGCCTCGAGCACGTTTTCCGTTTCGCCCGAGCCTAGCTCGAGCGGACACACAGACCCTCACCACTTCGCTCGAGCCAGGCCTCGAGCGGACTCACGCACCTCAGCTTCCTCGAGCCAGGCCTCGAGCGGTCACGCACCTCAGCTTCGCTCGAGCCAGGCCTCGGCGAACACATACTTTCCGTCTCGCCCGAGCCTCCCAGTCAGGCCTCGGACGGACGCTTGCTTTCCGTCTCGCCCGAGCCTCCCAGTCAGGCCTCGGACGGACGCTTGCTTTCCGTCTCGCCCGAGCCTCCCAGTCAGGCCTCGGACGGACGCTTGCTTTCCGTTTCGCCCGAGCCTTCCGGCCAGGCCTCGGACGAAACGCTTGTTTCGTCTCGACCGAGCCTACCAGCCAGGTCTCGGACGACCGAGTGTTTCCGCCTCGCCCGAGCCCTGCTGTCCGCCTCGCAGCGATTCGCCCGAGCCCCTGCGAGGAAGGAGCACAGCGCTCTTTCTTTTTCCTTTTTGAAAGAGTGTGAATACTGTTCTGTTTTCTCTTTTTTGTTTGAATTAATCTGTTGTTCCTTAAATCCTGATAAAATTATGGTATGCTCCATGCACTGTGTAGTATTTTATAAAAATATGAAACTTGACTTTTCTGCAAGAAATTGAAAATATAAAATCCCTCTTTTAATTAATAAATGGATAGTTTCGGATTTTTCGAAAATTATTTATAACTCCAAAAATCATGAGATAAATTTTGTGAGCTTCCTATGCCATGTTTAGTCTCTGGTGAAATTTTGAAGTCTTTTGGAACAAGTTGTTTTTTTGAGCATTTATTTTTAATTGTTAAATAGTGTCTTCTGTTAATTAATGTCTGATTTTTTTACCTTAATGACCTCCAAAAATTATGAAATTTGTTTTGCCATCTATCTACACCATATGAACTTATGTGATTAATTTGGTAATTTTTGGGGCAACTTCATAAAATGACCTTTTTAATAATTAAGGAAAATAGAAAAAGTGATTAGGGTTCATGTTGTATGCCCTGTTTTGCATTGTTCATGCTAGCATACTCATGTGCATGCATCATTGCATTCGTATAGTCACCGAAGAAGGAGTCAAGATCGAGGCAGCCGCGACGAACCTGTCCCGAGGCTACCCCGAGTTCCGACAACTGCTCCGCCGCCTTCGAGCCTGCCCTCTTTGCTCTTCAAGGCAAGCCCCGGTGCATTTAACCCTTTCCTTGAATTTATAAAATGATTTCCTTAAATGCTTTTGAGTTAAATTATTGCATTAGGTTTATAGGAGTTGTGTGCTATCCTAATTGATGCACTATCCACCTTGACCACTGATACACCTGATACCTGTTTTTCAAAAGTATTTGAAAAATGCTTAGCAATGCTTATTGAATTAGACTTTGCAATAAAATGCCAATTTCAAAAGTGTGATCACTTAAGGAATGTTTGTGGGATTTTGGTCTTACTCCCGGCTGTTGGCTAGGTATCTGATCCGTACCTAGTCAATAGCGAGGAGAGGTTGTCGAGCGTACGGTGCCGTCATGTTGTAGTCCGGGACTCAACAGTTGACACCGACCGGGACAGGATTGAAAAACTGACGGGACTATTACGCTTGGGTGAGATATAACCAAGGTATAGTTCTGGCTGGAAAATTAGGGACCATCCGTATGGGGGCCTGCTGGTCAAGACTTGTAACTATTCACATACTTCGGAAAGCTCTGGCTCCGAGAAATCCTTGATTGAGACCGACAACCGCGCACGGGGAGTGGAGAGATGGCGGAAGTAGCATGTACCCACGTGGTCGTCGTACCTGGAAAGGAGTGGTGTACTGTACTTCCGGGTGGCGTAGGACCGGTCCAATCTTGGAGGAATCGTGGTAGACGAGTTGGTATATGCAAGCTTGGGTGCTACATATGCAGTGTGGATAGGGATCCTCAGCTGAGTATTATTATCCGGATTAACGTGCTCCTCGGTTATGGAGACTTGGTCCACTGACTGTCAACGGAGAGTGGTTCTCAACTAGGAATGTTTTGAAATGTAAAATGAATCATGAACGATGAAGAATTGAGGAATACTGAATCTTTCAAAAATAAAATAAGGTTTACAAAAATGCTTTTCTGCAAAATACTTGATCTTGCTTAAGCCTTACCTTGACTACCCTAAGCCTCATTCCTGAGTCTTCTTTTTTTTTCTTTAGTCGGGTAAGTCTTGTTGAGTACCCCAATACTCAGGGTTTGTTACCCATGCTGGGCAGTATGACAGAGTCCCCGATGTGTCTTGCACCCTGCTGCGTGACCATCGTCCAGAAGAGACCGAAGAATAGTTGTACACCCTCGGGCTGGGTGATTATAAGTATCTTTGCTGTTCTCCACTATGTTGCCTATGTCTATTTCTATTATCAGAACTTGGTTTGTAATAACTGCACCTTAAATTCTATTTGGAACCCTGCCTTGTAAAACTAATGTTATTTAAGTCTTCCGCTCTTTATTCCGATGTTATTGTAAAAGTATGCAATGCTGTAACCGAATTGTGAGATGATCCTGCGGACATTGGGCATTGATGTGCCCGGTGGCGAACAGGTCTTAATCACATGGAACATGGGTTCGGCTGTCAGAGGTTGACAGGGACACGTGGGCCATGGGATTAGGGTCGTTCCGTCACAGTCGTCCCCTTCCTCGGTGGTGGGCTGGGCGGTGGGGTATCCGGAGCCGCGGACGGGCCCTCCGGACCGGGCCGACGCCGGGGGCCAGGAGAGGGAGCGGGGACCCGAGGCCGTGCCCGGAGGAAGCGGACGCGACGGAGGCGCCGAGGAGGTCGGAGGTGGCGGAGCGCGTGGGAGAAGGAGCGTGAGCAGAGCGCGCGAGCGCTCCGCCCGCCGGCCTGCGCGCGCAGGAGCGGCGCGGCGCGGCGGGACGGCCGGCCGGGGCAGCGCCACGAGGAAGTAGAGCCGGCCCGAGCGGAGCTGCGCGTCGTGCGCGAGCGGGCGCGCGCGGACGCCCAACAGCTTCACCTCCTCGGACTCGAGGAGCTGGAACCCGGGTGGTCGCGCAGCACCATGCCCGCGAACGCCGGCGGCTTCACGCGGACGCCGTGCCGTCCAGCTGCATCACCTTGGCGCCCTTGCGCTGGGCGCCGATGTTGTTGCCCATTGCCGCACGCGGCTTCTGCCTTTGTGCTGCTGGCGTGTCCTCCTATCCTCTTAGCCCGGGTGGGTGGGTGGGTGAGAGGGGCAAAGTGGTCAATCTGACGAACCGGGCTCACATGTCAGGCGAGTTAACGGTGGATATTTTGGATGGAGAAGAGACGGAATGGCGTGGAGGGAAAGAAAGAAAAAACGTCGTGGCACAGAGAGAGGACCCAACTTTGGAGGGGCACAGAGGAATCGGGTGGGTGGGTGGGTGAGAGGGGCAAAGTGGTCAATCTGACGAACCGGGCCCACATGTCAGGCGAGTTAACGGTGAATTTTGGAGGGAGAAGAGACGGAATGACGTGGAGGGAAAGAAAGAAAAAACGTCGTGGCACGAAAAGATGATCCAACTTTAGAGGGGAACAGACGAATACACCAACTTAGTAATGACACACGGCAAAAGGCTCTCGGTCTCGCTACATTTGTTCGTTTCCACCAATTCGTCAACGCCTTCTCTTGATCTGCTGGTCAGCAGGTCAGCTCTCAACTTCACCTTCCCAAGCTCAAGTCTTCCCAGTCCACTCCATCTCTGTCCCCCACGAGCTCCATAAACTAATCTCAGATTTCAAGCTAGCTCATATTCTTAAATCCAATCCCTTTTCATCTGAGCACGTGCATTGCTCGAGAACTCGCCTAGCAAGAAACCATCAAGAAGGGAAGGGAGCTTACAGCTTAGAGCTGTAGGCAGTAGGCACCAATCAAGAATCCAAGAAGGCAAGAACCATGCTGGAAGATGACGCCACCACTGCCATGGACGCGGATAGCCTTGTCGGCCAGGAGGACCCGGGGTCGGGGGGCGCGGCGAAGCGGCGGGTGAGCGCGACTGGGCGGCGGCCGTGCTGGAGCCGATGCGGTGGATGCAGATGCTGTGCCGGGAGCTGGGCGCGACGTTCGTCGCGGGGGTGGTGCTGGTGTACGGCCTCAACCAGGGCTTCGGCGGCTCCTTCTTCCGAGTGGCGTCTGACTACTACTGGAAGGACGTGCAGCAGGTACAACCGGCCACTGTGCAGTTCCTCTCCGTCTTCTTCTTCATTCCATGGGTGCTCAAGCCGTTCTGGGGGATCATGACCGACGTCTTTCCGATCTACGGGTACCGCCGCCGCCCGTACTTCCTCTTCTCAGGTCAGCTGGCCGGCAGGGAATCAATCTTAAGGCATTTTTTTTCAAGCTAATCATCTTCAAAGTTCAGAGCCATCTTTCTTATCTGTTGCTGTTGTTATGTAGTAGATGTTAATTTCAGTTATATGCCTGCGTACAAACAGATTTCATTGACCATTGCTGTGGTGGTAACTGAAAAAGAATTATGGCTCTAATTCAGCTTACCATTGCTGGCTTTCGTTTTTGTGAATCTGAAAAGGATTTTATAAATGTGGATGAGAGTGCTTCGACTGTGACATAGCAATGTGGAGTAGGTTTGAATCATTGGCAGTATTCGCATTGTTTATTGGATGTTTGATCTTAATTAGTCGGTGAAAACTTATGAGTGAGGTGGTTGTTTGCCTCCTTTTGGAGGTACAAAAGGTACTTATACATGCCACTATCAGCTTGTTTTCTCATTTTCACTGCAGTTTTCATGTTTTCCAATTTAGGCCTTAGGTCATTCTTAGGCCATCCTAAGTGCTAATTTCATGTCACAGTTCTAACACTTCCATATTTTGTAAACCGTGCAGAATAGTTTCACCCTCATGAGACTATCTCTACTCTCATGAAACTCTCTTTATCAATACAGTGCCGCCACATCAGCGTATTTAATGTTCATGAAACTCCCATTGAGATTGGCCTTGGTGAGAGTTTCATGTCCCGGTTTACAATGCGTCGATATTTTGGAAATAGTGTAAAAGAGTTTCATCTCTCAAAAATTATCTCTACTTCCATGAAACTTTCATCAGATCATCAACTCTTCATCAATATAAATTCTCATCATCTCTCTCGATTGGCCTTATCTAGTGTGTGTTGTAGGCTCTTCTTTCCATGTCTATAATTTTGAAAAATGCCATGTGTGTGAGTATTCATCCGTGTAATTTTATCTCATTAATTTATTTGGGTTGTAAGAAGTTGTTATTATTCTGTAATTAATTGGAGTGTACACGACAGGAACATCTTGACTAAACTATTGGTTTTTTGTTTGTTTCCTAATCACCATTATGGTTTTATTTCAGATACCAATTGTCACAATTATGTGACTGTAACATACAATGCCATAATAAATTAACTGGAGTTAGATATTTTTACATTTTCTTCTAGTAGCATGATTTTAAGGGGAGAATAGGAGAGAATGCATCAAAGAGGATGTTAATACTAATGTTGAACATAGAGGGCTATAGTATTTAGCAGTGGCTTATTCAAACCACTATGACAGCTTAGCGGCCGCTAAACCTTTAACATTTTGGGAATATACATGCAAACTTAATACTGTTACTTTAGTATGGCTCCAAAGATATTTAATAAACTAAAGGTTATGACACACATTTGGTTTATTTTAACCAAATAACATGAATACATGGACCGTAGAATTATGATTTGTCAGAGTAGATCAATAGTTGTAGCCTGCATCTTTGTAGCAACTGTAGACATTTGTTATGGGGAACAGCAAGGCTCCCTATTGGCACCTAGCAACTGTAGGCTTCACTGATAAATCTTCGTTACTTTTCATGATGATAGGAATACTTGGAACCATTTCAGCTGCTGCTGTTGCGATAGCTATTGGATTGCCAATGAGTTCTGCTGTACTTTGCTTGATGGGAATCTCAACAGCAGTCGCCATTGCTGATGTAACCATAGATGCTTGCATTGCAAAGAACAGTATTGATAAGCCGGCACTGGCTCCAGACATGCAGAGCCTTTGTGCATTCTCATCATCTCTAGGTGCACTTGTTGGGTATGCTACAAGTGGCATATTTGTCCATCACTCGGAGCACAGGTTAATTTCTTGTCCAAGCACTCAATTTTGCTAAGTTTCATCCATGTCTGTTGGTTCAGTGATGAATTGTATGTTGAATGATTTGGCTCAATGTAGGGTGCGTTAGGTGTAGGTGTATGGCTATACCTCCTGCCACAGTGGTTTTCCTTGGATTTTTCATATATGAGCTGAAAGCACGTAACATAATGTTAAAGAGAAGGTATGTTGATCACGATCTGTCACAATTAGTTAATGATCATACTACTGCTTCATTTTATCAAACATGATGGTCTATTTGGCACCATCTCACACGGTTTGGTTTGTCCAAGCTGAATTGTATTTTTCTACATTATTCTTCCAGAATTTCCATATGTCTGTTAGTGGATTGCTTGTTCGTTGTTTTGGCTTAGTTTATTCTATGGACCCTGCAAATATTATTTTCTGGAATGTCCGCGGGTGGAACTCAACCGCGAGGCAAAATTCAGTCAAACCTTTAGTTGATTCAGTTAAGGGTGATGTGTTGTCCCTTCGGAAACTAAGATGGGGGATGTTTCTCAGCGTCTTGTGCTTTCCTTGTTGGGGACAGATTTCTCATCATTTCATTTACCTTGATTCGTCTGGGGCCAGCGGAGGTATCTTAATTGTTGGCATGACAGACTTGGAGCTGCACTGTTGATGCGAATGGATTGCCTGCTTTCTTGATAAGCAGGGTTTACCTCCGTCAAAAAAAAGGAAAGCAAGTGACGAAGGATTGCTCCAACTGCTTGCCAACCAACCTCTCAGGCACAGGGTGTCAATATATGCGGACGATGTGGTTATGTTCATTAGACTAGTCGCCTCTGACCTGGAGTTCATTTCTTCCATCCTTCATGCATTTGGTAATACTTCTCGACGAAAAAACCAACATCCAAAAAGTAGGTCCACCCCCATCCAGTCTTCTGATGAACATATTGAACTTCTGCAGCTGTATATGCCCTGTGAAATTAAAGATTTTCCTTGCAAGTATCTTGGACTACCACTGTCCATTAGAAAGCTTACTAGGGCACAATTCCAACCAATCAGCGATCATTGATCGTATTGCGGATCAACTTCTGGTTGGAAGGCTGATTTGATGAATAAAGCAGGCAGGCTGGTTTTAGTTAAACATGTATTGACCTCCATGGTGATATATCTCTGTATTGCTATGGACCTCCCTCCGTGGGCCACAAAAGAGATTGACAAATCAGAAGGATTTTCTTTGGAGGGGAAGAAGAGAGGCCAATGGGGGACATTGCTTAATTACTTGGCCTAGAGTTTGTATGCCAAAGATTTTGAGGACTTGGGCTACATGACCTGTCATGTGTGTCGGGATCTAAGGTAGCTGTACCCCAGCTATGCAGTTCATAGCCTCGATCCGTAGGGTTGGGACGAGGTTTTACCCTCAGCCCTATGTTGAAGGGGGTGAGATTAAGAAGAAGATAGATTAGGAATAGGCATATTGTTATTGCTTACCCCCCATGAGAGCTGGTACATGGATATATATTGGCACTTGGCCTGCTAAATAAAAGGACTCCATAACCCCCATAAATCCTCTATTCTTGCTTCCTTTGCATGCTGATCTGCATGCTGCTCCTTGATTGCTGCTGGCACCATCTGGGCACGGTCACCGCATGCCTTTGGTTACGAGACTAAAGTGGCTCTGGATGGCAAAGACACAGCCTGATAAGTGATAAGCCTTGGGCTGAATTATGATACAAGTTAACCCCTCTGTGAAAGCTTTCTTCTCTGCGGCAGTTGTTTCGCTTGTGGGCAACAGAAAATCTACTTTGTTGGACCGATAGTTTAGCTGCAAGCAGGTCGGTTGCTATCTAGCTCCTCACCTTTTTCCTTTGGTCAATAAGAGGCAAGTAAAGAGAAGTATGGTGCATGAAGCTATGGATCAGAATTCTTGGATTCTGGATATTCAGGGTGCTTTGACAGTTTCTGCACTTGCTGAATCTTTGGAACTATGGGATTTAGTTTTGAGGTGGAACTAGAACCTGTGTTTCAGATGTTCATAGGTGGCGCTTCACTGAATCTGGTCAGTACTAGTATAAATCTCTGCATACAGATCGCTTTTTTTTTTGGGTCAGTGACATTTGAACCTTGGGAATTAATTGGAAGACATGGGCCACCAAAGAAATGCCTTTTTTTCCCTATGGTTGGTTGCTCATAACAGATGTTGGACAGTGGGACAGATTGGCTCGTAGAAGATTACCTCATCCAGGCAATGTCCCTTGTGTGATCATGAGGATGAGACCATCAATCATATATTGTTTAGTTATGCTTTCTCAGAACAGTATGGTCACTACTCTTTCACCACTACAGACTACCAGACGTCTCTCCATCCCCTGAAGACAATGGTTTCTTTGACTGGTGGATGAGAGTTAATTCTTTGTTCCCCAAGAAGTGAAGCAAGGTTCGAATTCGCTGATTACTCTAGGGGTGGATGTTGTGGAAGCATCGTACGACTGTGTCTTCATTGGAGCCAATCCCAACATCCAACTTGTGGTTAGAACCTTACTTGAGGAGGCTCATCTCTGGTCCCTGCTGGCACTAAGGGGTTATCGAATTTAGAAGTGGTCGCTAGATAGATGGCTTCTGTCTAAGCTGGTTGTGTTTTTTCTGTAATGGGTGTGTTTTTAAATAGTTCTTTTCTTTTGGACAAGGGTTTTGTGTTTGTATTCTCCTTCTTAATGCAAATGATACGCAGCTCTCCTGCGTATTCAAGAAAAAAAGTTTTAGAATAAAATAATTCTGATGCTTGAGTAAACTGAAATCTTCAGGTAAACCGTTAAATAAAATTAAAGCTTTCTCTGTTGAACCATAAGTGAACCTAGGAGTTAACTGAAGAGAGTGGCGATGCAATAGTGTTGATGGGTGACTGGGGACAGAAATCATGTACGCAACATCATAGGAAGAGACATGAAGAATACAGAATAACTTGATTTCTCACTGATATGCTAATGAAATGCAGGTTTTGAACAAGGTTAGTGAGGCAGTGAAAGGAATGGTTCGGACTATAAGGTACCCAGTAGTGTGAAGCCATCTCTTTACATGTTCCTTTCGCTGGCTTTGAGTATCAGCACCATGAGGGGCAATTCTACTGGTATACTAACAAGACACCACCTAATCCTGGATTTTTCACAGGTTAAAAGTTTGTTTACTTGCCTCTTTGATGTCATTGCTAATCAGTAGATCTGTTGAACAGAGCCATAGTAATCTTGTTTTCGAGAACAGAACAATATTAATCTTGATCTTCAACATAATGGCCTGGTCCTGCACGATCTGAAGTCCGTGGGCATGGATGACCCAAAAGTGCAGTCTGTTCAGAAAAATGGGTCTGCAGTTAAAACGAAATGAGACTTCTATGAAGAACTAGATGTTTCATTAGTTAAGAAGAAATAGGTAACCAAATTCGAGTTGAAGATGAAAGCGGACCTAGGTGTTAGATGCATGATTACAAGTACCATCCAACTAGTTGAGTTAGGCTCACTATGAATCTGCAATTCATTATTAGTGAACAGTATCTGGCAAGGGAAATCATATTTTTCTTTGTACCGCCAGCAACTCATGCGTTTAACTGCAAGTCGACTGTAGACATGCCGGATCCTCACAAATGGTAGGTTGATGAAGTAATTACTAGTCTACAGGTGAGGGGGGAAGCTGGGAAAGGGTGTACTGAACTGAAAACTGTAAGTAGAATAGTGCTAGTAAACTTAACCTTAGTAGTTATGTGGTCGACACCGCATTGATACACCCCTGATAAGAATTGGTTTATCTATTAATACTTCGCTCTCAGATACATTCAGAAAGAGTACAGCATGCGAGGAAATCATAGGCACACTAATTCCTTGCTTTGCTTGCATCACATCTTCATCTCTCATGATGATATTTCACTTTTCATCTGACTCCTGTGGTGCCCCCCCCCCCCCCCCCACCACCTTTTCCAAAGGCAATGCGTTATCTTTATCCTTGTAACTCCAAAAGTGCACGAGAGATTGGGGAAAAAGTACAAAACCTAGAAAGAAATAAGAAGTCTAGGTGCAAACCAATCACTCTACTAGTAAACTGAAACTAACAAAAGCAAGATCTAACTGAAAAAGAAACCCAGATAAAAAAGCTGCCTGCTTCAGACTCAGGAATCTGTGATGCAGGTTGTGGTCCACCAATATTGCTGCTCAATAATGCTGTCCTGAATGTCCTAACAGATGCGTATGATGAACTCGTAAACTACATTATCCTAATTTTTACTTCTTTCTTCTTATTTTAGGATTTTAACCTGGAATGTTAACAAGGTATAAACCAAGTCGGTCAGGTTGTTCTGTAGAAATGGTTTGTGCAGTAAGTGTAAACCAGGCAGTATGTAGAATGAGATTCTTTCACCAATTCAGTATGACTACTCTGTCATGATTCTTCAAATGAACAAGGTGAAAAGAGAAGACTTTCCTGTCGAACAGACAAAAAAAATTACAAAAAACAAGTGTTTTTGAAGAAGAAAAAACTCCGCAAATGCCAAACAGAACATTATTAGGGCATCATTCTCATGTCTCATGAGAATAATACAACAGACGCATTGAAAATCATTGTTGCACCCCCACCTCCTCCATGGATGCAGGAATTCGTGGGGTGGTCCACGCCACGGCGCGGTGGCGTCCTATGCTGGGCGTACTCGTCTACCATAAGTGCCTCAGGGACTACCCGTTCCGGAGCCATCCTCCTGTACGCGCAGCTCCTGTACGGTGTGTCGGGCTTCTGGACCTCATCCTTCGTGCTGCGGTGGAACCTGGCGCTGGGTCCCCGACGCGGCGTTCCTGACCCTGGAGGAGTGCGTCGCGCGCGTGTTGTGGCCGCGTCCGCCTCATGCCGATGATGGTGCTGAGCACCAGGCTGTGCCCGCCGGGCATGGAGGCACCTTCTTTGCGCTGCTCATGTGCATCGACAGCCTCGGCATGCTGGCGGCCAAGGCCGGCGGCGCGGCGGTGCTGCCGTGTGCGCGTGACCAGTGACCGACTCGTCGGCCTCCTCTGGCTCGCCGTGCTGCTCAGAACGTGCTCAGCTCGCCACGCTGGCGGCCATCAGCCTCGTCCCGCCGCGGGCCAGACCGACGAGCTGTGCTGTGCGAGCGAGCTCCTGAGCTCGCGGCTCGGGCGGGGGGTGTCGCCGACGACGACGAGGAAGAGAGGCTGCAGCTGGCGATGCTCACTTCACACACTGACGATGCATAACACAGTCCACGTTGTGACGGAGTATATATGGAAGGAGATAGACTGATCCATTGAGCAAGATCGAGCGATGGCCATGGACGGGGGAAATTGTTTCTTTTCTTCGAAGAGGATGATCTGAGCATCCTTACTTCCGCTCCTGTCAAACATCACACACTCTAGCATCCTCATCGAACATCGATCTCGCACGCACACGACACGATGGAGTGTAGGGTAAGGTGACTTTTTTCTCCCCATGTCGAGAACAGTTCTCCTCCAAAGATTCCAACACCTTGGACCCGGAAGCAGTGTTCACAGACCAATAATAGCCACGTTTCTTTTTTTTCTTCTTTTTGGTCCCCTCTATTTGTTTTTCGACGAAAAGAGAAAGAAATTCATTTTTTTTTCCCACGAAAGAAGCGAGAAATTTCTCGACGTCGAACAGCATGTAACATGTACAGAGTATGGTAGACACTCGTATATGTGAAGTTTGTAAAGTGGTGAAATGTCAAATTTTAAGATAAATAGTCTAGTTTATTGAGTGAATTCTAATTTCTTCTTTGAATGAACGGATCCTAACGACCTCTAATAGATCTATAATAAATTAATAAAGTTCTAAGAATTACTTTTCATGTCATTCAAAACATAGTTTTCTTTTGTTTTAAAACTAAATATTTGAAACTTATTGTTGGTTAAAGTGTTAAAAGTTTGCTGAAATGAAACCAGACCATCAGATGTTTTCTAGCTAGTGAGGGCAATCAACTAGAAATTATATTACTCCATCCATCCTAAAATATAAGAAATCCAATAAAGAGCTTGGCAAAAAACCATCTTGCACATCACTAAGAGCAATTCCAACGGTTTTTACATTTTTTGTTTGACAAAAATATGGTATTTGTCAGCTCTCAAATTAATATGACAAATATAAAAAGAGTCAACCTCCAACGATTTTGCATTTAGACTTGGCAAAACTAAAAAATTATGCGCGAGAGAGGAAATATCTCGCGGGAGTAGCACGCGAGGGTGATTGCCAAGCGAACCGCAGCTTGACATATATGTCAAATATCACCGGGTGTTTGCTAAGTTGCAAAAATGTCAAGCTTATTTGTCAAACCGTTGGATAGGAGATTTTTTAGACTTTTTTGCAAAAACAAGAATGCAAAGCCCATTTACAAAACCGTTGGAGATGCTCTAACGAGGATGAAGACAGTAGTTAAGTTGTTACATTTTTTAGTTACTGGTTGTTGAAAGGATCAAGATGCCCAAGAGGGGGGTGAATTGGGCTTTTCTAAAACTTCTTGCAAGAATTAAAACCTATCAAGCCCCAATTAACCCCCGAGTGCCTAGAAGTGTGTCTCACACTAACAACAACCGCACAAAAGACTATCGCTAAACCATTGTACTCTAGCATGGAATTCAAATAAGGATGAACAACAAGTAAACTGTGCAATTGAATTGCTTGAATGTAAATGCGTAAGTAAGAGAGTAGAGATGACACGGACGACTTTTTCCCGAGGTATCGAGGTGTTGTTAGCACACCCCTAGTCCTCGTTGGAGCACCCGCGCAAGGGTATCGCCCCCTTGATCCGCGCAAGGATCAAGTGCTCACTACGAGCTGATTCTTCACCACTTCGGCCCGGTGAATCGCTCACTACCGGTCACAACTTGACTTGGGTCATCCACAAAGCCTCCGGATGATCACCAAGCTCTTCGATCACCACCAAGCCGTCTAGGTGATGCCGATCACCAAGAGTAACAAGCTAGAACTCTCACTTGACCAACACATGGCCAAGAGATGGATGGATGCACACTTGCTACTCAATTCTCACTAGGAGGTCACTAATTCTCTCAATTAGCAATTCACTCAACCTCACTAGGGCTCTTGCACTTTCTCACACTCACAATGTGTCTCTCAGCAGATGGAAGTGGCAAGAACACTCTAAGATGAGGAGGAGGAGTATAAAATACTCCCCCAACCGGTCATCCAAAAGAGCACCAAACAGGCTCATTGGGGGGCATCGGACGCGCCGATGACCTCGACCAACGGTCGACTGTACCCTCTTGACAGACCTGTTAAAGGGACATCGGACGCTGGGGGCAACGTCCGATGCCACCACATCGGACGCGTCCGATGTGGATTTACCTCTCTGGAACCTCTCTGCATGGACATCAGACGCTGGCCCTCAGCGTCCGATGCCAGCGTCCGATGCGACTCCAGTTCACGCGCACATGAACAGTGGCCCGGGCGCGTCCAATGTGAACACATCGGCGCGTCCGATGCCACGCACCAGACTAAACCCTAGTCGGGGTGAGCATCGGACGCGTCCGATGCCCACCAGGCCAGCGTCCGATGCCCATTACAAGGGCAAAACTAACTCGGATCGCGACGCGGCCTTAACGACTTTGTTCCTCTCGACATAAGGCATCTCTCTGAGCTACCTAGGGCTATGAAATAACAAGTGTGCACCACACCTACCTCAATAGACTCATTTAGGTCAAGCTACTGATTCACGGTCCCCTTTATAGTACGGCCAAAGGAAAAACAAAGACCTAAGACTACCTAAGTGTCCTCCAACACCATATGACACTTAGCCTAGTCTACCACCGTCTTCGACGTCCGTCCTTTGAAAAACCGAAACGATATCCATCGCCAGGGGACATGAACTCCATATGCCCGTATCGTCGCCTACCGTGACCTAACTCAATCCTGTTTCTGCAAAACACACGTTAGTCACTGTAATCTTGTGTTTCATCCAATCACTGAAACCACTAGGGGCCAAGATGCGTCCAATCTCCCCCTTTTGGTGATTGATGACAACACGAGATCGAGTATAGAGAGAAGAGGGTTTTAAATCATGACATGTATGAACTTGCAATGAATAAAGAAAAATGATTAGGGGCAAGCTCATACATATCATGCCATCATCCTGCACTCAACAAGTTAGAGTGAATAGCAAGTGCAAGAGTAAAGAGCTCATATACATAATCAAGTGAGATTAAGCGCAAGTAATGAGCGAAATGAAATGACATGTCATAAAATATATCATGGTGAGCACAAACATGTCATGAGATCCATAACACAAGAATATAACAAAAATAGTGCTAAAAGATGCGATAAGTAAAGAGCGTATGTGAAACATAACACATCAAAAGATCAAAGACCCTCTCACATCGCTCCCCCTATCGCTATACTCGGCCACTCTCCCCCTTTGGCATCAAGCGCCAAACTAAGCGTCGGATGGCGGACGTGGTGCAGACGAGCCAGGTGCAGACTCTGGAGACCGTGAGTGAACTCAAACTGCTGAAGTATGGCCTTAGAGTCTGAAGAGGACGAACTCGTAGCCTGCTGACCCTCTGGAACTAGAAGCTGTGGGAAGCGGTCCGGGTCAGCTCTGGCTGCTGAGCCTGCCTGTCTGCTCAGTCTCTGTAGTGGTGTCACCATGAGTCTCGGAGTGCGAAGCTCGTGAATAACTGCCAACTCAGGCTGAACTGTCATGGTCGTCTCGGATGGAACCGCTCGGTCTCTCTGGAGGACGACGGAACCGGTAAGGTCTCTGTGGTGGAGGTCACAGGACCGTCGACGTCTGCAATGGGTCCTGAAGATTAGGCGTGGGAAACCCAGAAGCTCACTGAAGGTGGCAGACAGTTCGCATCACGTGGTGGTCGTCGCGAACAGAGACTCTGTCGGACTGTAACACCTCTGGTGTTTAACTGTAATTAACCTGACATGTCATCATCATTAGTCATAATCATTCTTGCTTGCATTTAAGTTTGCTTAATACTTGTGTAGCAATCTCTTTTCAAAAACCCTAAAGCCCAAATCTTCCTAAAGGGCAAAAATGGTAATTTCACCTCTGTGCCTAGCTTTGTGTAATTCTTGTTCAGTTGATGTCTTGCAGTTTTGTTGTGTTGGCCAAGTTCAAAAATAAAAATCAGATTTAAATCCCTTTTGAAAAACCCTGATTTCCAAACCCTGGTTTTTACCCCTCTTTTATTAACTTAAAAACTATTCAAAATTTGAGGTTGGTCCTTTTGGAAAAGTTGTAGATCTTGTCAAGAGGAACAACTTTGGTGTTTGCAGATTTTCAAGTTTCAATACAAAATCAGAAGTAATTTCAAATTCCTCCAAACTTAAATTTTGTCCTTTTTCGGTTTTCAAAAGGATCTCAAAAACTTTTGAGTTTCAGAAAAAGTTTATATTGGCAAAGTTGTAGATCTCAAAATTTTAAGCAACTTTGGTGTTTTGAGTTTCTTCGTGTAGTTCAAGTTTTGGGAGTAATTTCAAAATTTCAGAAAGGGGGAAGTTTGGCTTTAAATATCGTCACTGTGCACGAACTTTAAAGCCAGGGGGCCCCGCCTCCGGCAAGGCCGCCGCGCCGCGCGCGAGCCTCGCCGCCCCTGCCGAGCCCGGCTGACCCGCGCCCGTGCCGCGCGCGGCCAAGCTCTGGCGCTCGCCTTTCCTCTCGGCCCCTACCTACCGCCGCCTCGCTCATCCCCTACCCTTCCTCTTTCCCCTCGGCCGCGGACAGCGCGCAGTTGCCGGCCGCCGGCAAGCCGCCCCGCCGCGCGCGCGTTCCCGCCCGCACCGAGCCGCCCTACCGTGTTCCCTACCTCCATTAATGTCGCCCGAACGCTCCCCATCCTTCTAACCGGACCCCCCAGCTCCGCCCGCGGCTATAAGCCGTCGGGTTCCGCCATTACCGCCACCACGGCGCCCCGCACCACCGGACCTCCCCAGCGCCCGCCGAGCCCGCCGTTGCCTTCGCCTTGAGCTGCTCCACCTTCCCGAGCAATCAATTTCACCCCTCCGCCCTCCTATCGCCGGCGCGGGAGCTTCGTCCCCGACTCCGGCAAGCGGCCGCGTTTCGGCAAGAAGAGGAATTCGCCGCCGTGAGTGTTCCTCCCGTCCCTCCGACCCCTGCCCTCTCTTCCTCACCACCGTACGCTTCTAACCGCACCTCGGTGATCTCTTTTGGTGGACAGAGCCGCCGACGCCGCTCGCCGCCAGAGAGCTCCGCCGGAGCACCGCCATCGTCGAGCTCCGTCCTCCGACCCTGCACCGCCTCGCCGAGCCTCCCACCAGACTCTCGGTGAGCCGCGAATCTTTCCCCACCCTCTGCTTTCCCAGCGCGAGCCCCGAGCGGCCGGCCCGCCGTCCGCTCGCCTGCGGTTCGCCCGAGCCTTCCGTCTCGCCCGAGCCTTCGAGCCCGGTCTCGGACGAAGCAGTCGCTTCCGTCTCGCCCGAGCCTTCGAGCCCGGCTCGGACGAAGCAGTCGCTTCCGTCTCGCCCGAGCCCGTTTCACAGAACCCGCTTCGCTCGAGCCAGGCCTCGGCGAACACATGTCTTCCGATTCGCCCGAGCCTCCCGTTTCGCCGAGCCTTGCGAGGAAAGAGCACAGTGCTCTTTTCTTTTTTGGGAAGTTGTGAATAGTGTTCCTTTTTCTTCTTTTCGTGTGATTTTCTGTGTTGCTCCAAAATTCTGAAAAATTTTATGGTAGACTCTTTATACCATTAGTATTTTAGAAAAATATGAAACTTGGACTTTGTGCAAAAGTTTGAAAATGAAAAATCTCCCTTTTAATTAAGAAATGAATGGTTTTAGATTTTTAGAAAATCATGTGTAGCTCCAAAAATCATGAGATAAAATTTATGTGCTAGCTATGTCATGTTTAGTCTCTGGTGAAATTTTGAGGCCTTTTGAGCAAGTTGATTTTTGGGTATTTATTTAATTGTTAATAGCGCCTTGTTAATTAATGTCTGATTTATTTAAGCACCTTAATGACCTCTAAAAATTATGAAATTTGTTTTGACATCTATTTATACCATAATAAACTTATGAGATTAATTGGGTAAATTTTGGAGCAACTGCATAAAATGACTTTTTTTTAATAATTAGGAAAAAATAGAAAATCAAATAGAGTTCATGTTGTATGCCCTGTGAGTGACTTTTAGGATTGTTTGCTGTTCATAGACCCCCACCCTTTGGTCTATGATTTGTGATGCCATGCTTGTTTTGTGTTTAGGTCGGATAAATGATGCTTAATAGATTGATTAATTTTGCTTAGAGAACAAGATAAGTAACTTCGTGTCTGTTCTAGAAGTTACTTATGCGCCGAAAAATTGTACTCTAGAAACAGTAGTAGAATTGTCCTATTGTTCATGTCAGCATCCTCATAAGCATACATCCTTGCATCCGTATAGTGACCGAAGGAGAAGGCGTCAAAGTCGAGCAGCGCGCTGACGAACCTGCTCCCGAAGTAACCCCGACTCCGACGCCTACACTGCCGACCCCGAGCCCGTCCTTTTGCTCTTCAAGGCAAGCCCCGGTGCATTTAACCCTTTCCTTGAATTTATAAAATGATTTCCTTAAATGCTTTTGAGTTAAATTATTGCATTAGGTTTATAGTTGAGTTGTGTGTTATCCTAATGATGCACTATCCACCTTGACCACTGATACACCCGATACCTGCTTTCAAAAGTATTTGAAAAATGCTTAGCAATGCTTATCGAATTAGACTTTGCAATAAAATGCCAATTTCAAAAGTGTGATCACTTAAGGAATGTTTATGGGAATTTGGTCTTACTCCCCGGCTGTTGGCTAGGTATCTGATCCGTACCTAGTCAATAGCGAGGAGAGGTTGTCGAGCGTACGGTGCCGTCATGTTGTAGTCCGGGACTCAACAGTTGACACCGACCGGGACAGGGTTGAAAAACTGACAGGACTATTACGCTTGGGTGAGATATAACCAAGGTATAGTTCTGGCTGGAAAAATAGGGACCATCCGTATGGGGGCCTGCTGGTCAAGACTTGTAACTATTCACATACTTCGGAAAGCTCTGGCTCCGAGGAATCCTTTATTGGACCGACAACCGCGCACTGGGAGTGGAGAGATGGCGGAAGTAGCATGTACCCACGTGGTCGTCGTACCTGGATAGGAGTGGTGTACTGTACTTCCGGGTGGCGTAGGACCGGGCCCAATCTTGGAGGAATCGTGGTAGACGAGTTGGTATATGCAAGCTTGGGTGCTACATATGCAGTGTGGATAGGGATCCTCAGCTGAGTATTATTTATCCGGATTAACGTTGCTCCTCGGTTATGGAGACTTGGTCACTGACTGTCAACGGAGAGTGGTTCTCAACTAGGAATGTTTTGAAATGTAAAATGAATCATGAACGATGAAGAATTGAGGAATACTGAATCTTTCAAAAATAAAATAAGGTTTACAAAAATGCTTTTCTGCAAAATACTTGATCTTGCTTAAGCCTTACCTTGACTACCCTAAGCCTCTCATTCCTGAGTCTTCTCCCTTTTTCTTTAGTCGGGTAAGTCTTGTTGAGTACCCAGTACTCAGGGTTTGTTACCCATGCTGCAGGTATGACAGAGTCCCCGATGTGTCTTGCACCCTGCTGCGTGACCATCGTCCAGGAAGAGGCCGATGAGGCCGAAGAATAGTTGTACACCCCCGGCTGGGGGTGATTATAAGTATCTTTGCTGTTCTCCACTACGTTGCCTATGTCTATTTCTATTATCAGAACTTGGTTTGTAATAACTGCACCTTAATTTCTATTTGGACCCTGCTTTGTAAAACTAATGTTATTAAGTCTTCCGCTCATTATTCCGATGTTATTTGTAAAAGTATGCAATGCTGTAACCGAATTGTGAGATGATCCTGCGGACATTGGGCACTGATGTAGCCCGGTGGCGAACAGGTCTTAATCACATGGAACATGGGTTCGGCTGTCAGAGGTTGACAGGGACACGTGGGCCATGGGATTAGGGTCGTTCCGTCACAGAGTATGGTATCGGAGCATCTCACTTTAACGTTGCAGTGTTCGTTTTTGCGAAAACTTCAAAGACCTTTGAGTCCAAACAAACTAAACTTGACTATTTTGAGTCAAAAATGCTTCTCTCATCTTGTCTCTCATATGGCAACACTAGCTAGTGGAACAACATGTTTTAAGCCCTATGTACCTTATTATTTATTGCATTGCTTTGTTCCGTAGGAACGATTCATGCATCATGTCATAATCACTTAAGTTTAACTTCCTCTCTAAGTTCGTTGGGTAGTATGTCTTTACCTGTTCTTGCTAGCCTTTCTCATCCATCTTCTCTTATCCAGACATGGCCCTCATCAAGCGGACTGCTCGCAAGTCGACTGGACCCAAAGGTGTGCCACGCCACCAGCTGGCACTCGCGTTGGAGAAGAGACTGCCGAATCTTCCAATGGTCGTCGTTTTCCCCGCCGCACCCGCAAGAACCTGAAGGAGGAAATCAAGAATCTGAAGGCTGAGATAGAGAACATGGAGCATGACTTCTACCTTTCCCGCCTGGAGTTTATGAGGCACGAGCTTCCCTGGAGCAGGCCAACCGGAACACGTTACGCGCTATCGAGCAGCGCAATGATGCTTGGACCCGCGAGGACGTCACCAGAGCCGAGCTCCACGGATTGCAGCAGTACACAGCTCAGATTGAACAGTTCAATGATATGCTTCATGAGGAAGTGCATCAGCTGTATGACCAACTCCACCCCTGGTACCCCCGGTTATGGAAGACCCTGAGGACGGAGTAGTGGAAGAACCCGATGTGGAACAAGAGCCAGACGTGGACGAAGAAATTGAACCTGCTGAGGACGTCCACGCTGAAGACGAGGAGGAGGAGGTTGAGCCTGAGCTCATCCTCGAGAAGAAGATGACGACGAGGACATGATCATCATCGATGAGGACTAGACCCGTCTTTAGGGGATGGAGATCCCGTGTGTCTGTACCATCTGCTTACCTAAAACCTTAGTCTAGGTTTGGGGGCGTTAGTCTGTCTGTTGCCAATTCTGGCATGTATCTTTCTTTCGCATTTTCCCTTATCAGTCTGTGGTTATCTGTCAGTCATCTGTACTCATCAGTCTACCTTTGTATCAATGAAGTTATCAGTCAGTTATCAATAGATGCTAAGTTCCAAGTTTCTTAACAGATGCCTGTGAACACTCGCAATGGAGCTGGAAGTTCTCAGGAGACTGGCCTTCCAAACCCTCCACCTGTACCAGCTACGCTAGCAGATGCCATCGCAGCCTTGGCGCGCGCAGCCAACCTGATGGCTCAAAACCAGGGCAGCAGAACAGAACTTTCACGTGGTCGCCACAACATCAACCAAGAGACCACCTATGTGGAATTCACCGAAACTCGTCCACCGGTCTTCACCAAGGCCGATGAACCCCTCGAAGCTGATGATTGGCTCCGCACTATGGAGCAGAAGTTCGGTCTTCTCCGCTGCACCGACATCCAGAAGCCCCGGTTCGCTTCCCAGCAGCTTCGTGGTCCGCAAGTGCTTGGTATGCTAATCTATTGGCTGCCCAGCCAGAAGGTCATCAGTTGACCTGGGAGGAGTTCCGCACTGCTTCCGTGCTCATCACATCCCTTCCGGATTAATGAAAATGAAGCTTGATCAGTTCCTGGCTCTCCAACAGAAAGACTCCACAGTCATGCAGTATGTGGGTCAATTCAATCATCTCAGCCAGTATGCCTCAGAGTATGTCAACACAGATGAGAAGAAGAGGGATTGTTTCCTCAGAGGACTGCACCCAAAGATCCGCAGGAGCTTGTCCAATAACCTGACTGGGTCTTATCACGATGTTGTTGAACGGGCTGTTGCTTTTGAAGAAAGCAATCGCCAGTACCAGGAAGAGAAGAAGAAGAAAGAAAGCAGGGTCAAGCAGCTTCTCTGGCGGTCACAAACGCCAGAGAATCATCTATCACCAGCCACCACCACAATCGTCTACCTTACCCCAACCAGCAAGTGGTCGTCCGTACCGCGGCCACCACCCATAATGCCAACCAGCAGAGTGCCACACAGCCGAACGCCCCAGGTGTTCGTATCACCACTCCACAAACAGCCTACAACCATCCCTGCTACAACTGCGGCCAGCTTGGTCACTGGTCTCGTGAGTGCCCAAAGCCCAAAAGGTATGCTCAGAATGCTCAGAAGAATCCGGAGGATCTCAGCAGCAGCAGCACCGTGCACAGCAGCAGCATGCTCAGAAGGGCAAGATTGTCAAGAAGCACGGACAAGTCTACTACACCGCTGTCAGCGATATACCAGAAGGGGAGCCCGTCATGATCGGTAGGTTTCCTGTGCCAATCACCCTGCAGTTGTGTTGTTTGATTCTGGTGCATCGCATTCCTTCATCAGTCGTACTTTTGTCATCAAGCATGAATATCAATTGAGGATTTTAAAGAAAGTTTCTGCATATTTTCGCCTGGAGGGCGTATAAGTACTAAGGAAGTGGTTCGCAGTATACCAGTAATGTTGGGGGAACATGTATTTCCACCACCATGATAGTGCTTCATGCTCAGGAGATAGATGTCATCCTAGGCATGAATTGGATGTGTCAGTATAAAGCCATGATCGACATCTTGAATAGAGTTGTGAGAGTGGATATTCCTAACAGTACCGCCAAACTCCTTCTCCAACTTCCAATGCCTCAAAAACCAGCAGCCACTCAAATAAATACCGCCTATGTTCTGGAAACCCGGGACATCCCCGTGGTTTGTGAATTCCCTGATGTTTTTCTGAGGATTTGCCTGGTCTGCCTCCTGACCGTGACGTTGAGTTTGCCATAGAGCTAAAGCCCGGGACTGCTCCTATATCCCGCAGAGCTTATCGAATGCCTCCAGAGAGTTGGCAGAACTAAAAATCCAATTACAAGATTGTTGGACAAGGGTTTCATTCGCCCAAGCTCGTCTCCTTGGGGCTGTCCTGCAATCTTTGTAAAGAAAAAGACAAGACTCTCAGAATGTGCATTGATTATCGCCCACTCAATGAGGTCACCATCAAAATAAATATCCCTTGCCTCGTATTGATCTTCTCTTTGACCAGTTAGCTGGAGCCAAAGTATTCTCCAAGATCGATCTCAGATCTGGCTACCACAAATAAAGATTCGTCCTGAAGATATTCCTAAAACAGCTTTCACCACCAGATACGGCTTATATGAGTACTTGGTCATGTCCTTCGGTTTGACCAATGCCCCTGCTCATTTCATGTACCTCATGAACTCTGTGTTCATGCCAGAGCTTGATAAATTCGTGGTCGTGTTCATTGACGACATCCTTGTCTACTCAAAAACCCCTGAAGATCATGCCGGACATCTTCGTATCGTTCTATCCCGTCTCAGAGAGAACATCAGCTGTATGCCAAGTTCAGTAAATGTGAGTTCTGGTTAGATCAGATACAGTTTCTTGGTCATGTCCTTTCCGCTGAAGGTGTGTCAGTTGACCCTGGTAAAGTGGCAGACATTCTGGATTGGAAGCCACCTACCACTGTTCATCAAGTCCGCCAGCTTTATGGGAATGGCAGGATATTATCGTCGATTCATCCCAGATTTCTCAAGAATCGCCAAGCCTATCACTGAGTTAGTAAAGAATTCTGTGAAGTTTGTCTGGTCACCAGCCTGTGAGCAAGCCTTTCAAACTCTGAAGAAACTGTTAACTACATCACCAGTGCTAGCCCAGCCAACATCGAGAAGCCCTTTGATGTCTACTGTGATGCATCTGGTACTGGTTTGGGCTGTGTTTTGATGCAAGAAGGTCGAGTGATCGCTTATGCCTCCGACAGCTTAAGCGACATGAAGAGAAGAGATTACAACTCATGATCTCGAGTTAGCAGCAGTAGTGCATGCCTTGAAGATCTGGCGTCATTATTTGTTGGCAGTACCTGTAATGTGTACACTGATCACAAAAGCCTGAAGTATATCTTCACTCAAGAGGAACTGAATATGAGGCAGAGAAGATGGCTTGAGTTAATTAAGGACTATGATCTTGAAGTGCATTACCATCCGGGTAAGGCGAATGTGGTCGCCGATGCACTCAGTCGCAAGTCTTATTGCAACTGTCTGATGAAGAAACCCTATGATTCTTCTTTGTGTTATGAGCTGGAAAAGTTGAATATTGAAATGATTCCACAAGGAACTCTGAATAATATCAGAATAGAAACCCCCATCAGAGAGCAGATCATCGCTGCACAAAAGATAACCTGGAATCAAGCACATCATCGAAAAGGTCCAATCCGGAAAGGCTGATTGTTTCAGGATTGATGATGCAGGAGTAGTATGGTTTAAGAATCGGTTAGTAGTTCCTAAAGTGCCTGAGTTAAGAAAGTTAATCCTTGATGAAGCACACTTGACTAGATTCTCCATCCACCCGGCAACAAGATGTACCAGGATTTGAAGCAGCAATTCTGGTGGACAAAGATGAAGATTGAGATCGCCCGGTATGTCGCTCAGTGTGATACCTGCCAGAAAGTCAAAGCCGTACACATGAAGCCCGGAGGAGAATTGCAACCTTTATGTACCTGCTTGGAAATGGGACGATATTAGTATGGACTTTATCAATGGCTACCCAAGACAAAAAGGTTTTGATTCCATATGGGTGATCGTGGATCGCCTCACTAAGCAAGCTCACTTCCTGCCAGTGAAGACCAGTTACACCGTCCCCACTTATGCCACTTTGTACAAGAACCACATAGTGAAACTCCATGGCATACCCAAGAGCATTATCTCTGATCGTGGTACCCAGTTTGTCGCAAAGTTTTGGAAAGCGTTCCATACCTCACTTGGAACCAAGCTCTTGCATAGTACGGCATATCATCCACAAACAGATGGACAAACTGCGAGTCAACCAAGTGTTAGAAGATATGTTGAGAGCATGTGTGCTCACCTTCGCAGATACTTGGATGACTGTTTGCCCTGGCAGAGTTCTCATATAATAACAGTTACCAAGAGAGCATCAAAATGGCACCCTTTGAAGCACTGTACGGCCGCCGTTGTCGTACACCTCTCAGTTGGTCTGAACCGGAGAAAGGGAATTCTTTGGAGTTGACCTAGTAAAAGATATGGAAGAGAAAGTCAAGCATATAAGAGAACATGAAGATTGCACAGTCTCGACAGAAAAGTTATGCTGACAGAGACGTCGACCTCTGCAGTTCGAGATCGGGGATTATGTGTACCTGAAGGTCTCACCCACCAAGGAGTCACTCGTTTTGAGTCAAAGGAAAGTTAGCACCCCGCTACATTGGTCCGTTTGAGATTCTGGATCGTTGTGGCAAGGTAGCTTACAAGCTAAGATTGCCCGATCATCTTTCTGCAGTTCATAATGTGTTTCACGTCTCCCAACTCAAGAAATGTCTCCGAGTACCCGAACACGTGGTGGAAGTTGAAGGTGTTGAGTTAGAACCGATCTATCGTACTCTGAGTATCCAGTTCGCGTGTTGGATTCACAAGGACCGTGTTACCCGAAGAACTACCACAAGATGGTACAAGATCCAGTGGAACCAACACTCTGAAGAAGAAGCCACCTGGGAATCCGAAGACTTCTTAGCAAAGAACTATCCCGACTTTCTCGAATCTCTGTAGAGGTAGGTTTTGCCTTTGTCCTTCTCTAAGACGCAGGATCTCGGGGCGAGATTTCTTTTAGGGGGAAGGCTGTAACACCTCTGGTGTTTAATGTAATTAACCTGACATGTCATCATCATTAGTCATTAATCATTCTTGCCTTGCATTTAAGTTTGCTTAATACTTGTGTAGCAATCTCTTTTCAAAAACCCTAAAGCCCAAATCTTCCTAAGGGCAAAAATGGTAATTTCACCTCTGTGCCTAGCTTTGTGTAATTCTTGTTCAGTTGGATGTCTTGAGTTTGTTGTGTTGCCAAAGTTCAAAATCAAAAATAGATTTAAATCCCTTTTGAAAAACCCTGATTTCCAAACCCTGGTTTTTACCCCTCTTTTATTAACTTAAAAACTATTCAAAATTTGAGGTTGGTCCTTTTGGAAAAGTTGTAGATCTTGTCAAGAGGAACAACTTTGGTGTTTGCAGATTTTCAAGTTTCAATACAAAATCAGAAGTAATTTCAAATTCCTCCAAACTTAAATTTTGTCCCTTTTTCGGTTTTCAAAGGATCTCAAAAACTTTTGAGTTTCAGAAAAAGTTTATATTGGCAAAGTTGTAGATCTCAAAATTTTAAGCAACTTTGGTGTTTGAGTTTTCTTGTGTAGTTCAAGTTTTGGGAGTAATTTCAAAATTTCAGAAAGGGGAAGTTTGGCTTTAAATATCGTCACTGTGCACGAACTTTAAAGCCAGGGGCCCCGGCCTCCGGCAAGCCGCCGCCGCCGCGCGCGAGCCTCGCCGCCCCTGCCGAGCCCGGCTGACCCGCGCCCGTGCGCGCGGCCAAGCTCTGGCGCTCGCCTTTCCTCTCGGCCCCTACCTACCGCCGCCTCGCTCATCCCCTACCCTCTTCCTCTTTCCCCTCGGCCGCGGACAGCGCGCAGTTGCCGGCCGCCGGCAAGCCGCCCCGCCGCGCGCGCGTTCCCGCCCGCACCGAGCCGCCCTACCGTGTTCCCTACCTCCATTAATGTCGCCGAACGCTCCCCATCCTTCTAACCGGACCCCCCAACTCCGCCCGCGGCTATAAGCCGCCGGGTTCCGCCATTACCGCCACCACGGCGCCCCGCACCACCGGACCTCCCCAGCGCCCGTCGAGCCCGCCGTTGCCTTCTTGAGCTGCTCCACCTTCCGAGCAAGCAATCAATTCACCCTCCGCCCTCCTATCGCCGGCGCGGGAGCTTCGTCCCCGACTCCGGCAAGCGGCCGCGTTTCGGCAAGAAGAGGAATTCGCCGCCGTGAGTGTTCCTCCCGTCCCTCCGACCCCTGCCCTCTCTTCCTCACCTCCGTACGCTTCTAACCGCACCTCGGTGATCTCTTTTGGTGGACAGAGCCGGACGCCGCTCGCCGCCAGAGAGCTCCGCCGGAGCACCGCACCGTCGAGCTCCCTCCTCCGACCTGCACCGCCTCGCCGAGCCTCCCACCAGACTCTCGGTGAGCCCGCGAATCTTTCCCCACCTCGGCTTTCCCAGCGCGAGCCCCGAGCGGGCCGGCCCGCCGTCCGCCTCGCCTGCGGTTCGCCGAGCCTCCGTCTCGCCCGAGCCTCGAGCCGGTCGGACGAAGCAGTCGCTCCGTCTCGCCCGCCTCGAGCCGGCGGACGAAGCAGTCGCTTCCGTCTCGCCCGAGCCCGTTTCACCGAACCCGCTTCGCTCGAGCCAGGCCTCGGCGAACACATGTCTTCCGATTCGCCCGAGCCTCCCGTTTCGCCCGAGCCTTGCGAGGAAAGAGCACAGTGCTCTTTTCTTTTTGGGAAGTTGTGAATAGTGTTCCTTTTTCTTCTTTTCGTGTGATTTTCTGTGTTGCTCCAAAAATTCTGAAAATTTTATGGTAGACTCTTTATACCATGTAGTATTTTAGAAAAATATGAAACTTGGACTTTGTGCAAAAGTTTGAAAATGAAAAATCTCCCTTTTAATTAAGAAATGAATGGTTTTAGATTTTTAGAAAATCATGTGTAGCTCCAAAAATCATGAGATAAAATTTTATGTGCTAGTTATGTCATGTTTAGTCTCTGGTGAAATTTTGAGGCCTTTTGAAGCAAGTTGATTTTTGGGTTTATTTAAATTGTTAATAGTGCCTTTTGTTAATTAAATGTTTGATTTTGTTGAGCACCTTAATGACCTCCAAAAATTATGAAATTTGTTTTGACATCTATTTATACCATAATAAACTTATGAGATTAATTGGGTAAATTTTGGAGCAACTGCATAAAATGACTTTTTAATAATTAGGAAAAAATAGAAAATCAAATAGAGTTCATGTTGTATGCCCCCTGTGAGTGACTTTTAGGATTGTTTGCTGTTCATAGACCCCACCCTTTTGGTCTATGATGTTTGTGATGCCATGCTTGTTTTGTGTTTAGGTCGGATAAATGATGCTTAATAGATTGATTAATTTGCTTAGAGAACAAGATAAGTAACTTCGTGTCTGTTCTAGAAGTTACTTATGCGCCGAAAAAATTGTACTCTAGAAACAGTAGAATTGTCCTATTGTTCATGTCAGCATCCTCATAAGCATACATCCTTGCATCCGTATAGTGACCGAAGGAGAAGGCGTCAAAGTCGAAGCAGCCGCTGACGAACCTGCTCCCGAAGTAACCCCGAGCTCCGACGCCCTCACTGCCGACCCCGAGCCCGTCCTTTTTGCTCTTCAAGGCAAGCCCGGTGCATTTAACCCTTCCTTGAATTTATAAAATGATTTCCTTAAATGCTTTTGAGTTAAATTATTGCATTAGGTTTATAGGAGTTGTGTGTTATCTAATTGATGCACTATCCACCTTGACCACTGATACACCCGATACCTGCTTTCAAAAGTATTTGAAAAATGCTTAGCAATGCTTATCGAATTAGACTTTGCAATAAAATGCCAATTTCAAAAGTGTGATCACTTAAGAATGTTTATGGGAATTTGGTCTTACTCCCCGGCTGTTGGCTAGGTATCTGATCCGTACCTAGTCAATAGCGAGGAGAGGTTGTCCGAGCGTACGGTGCCGTCATGTTGTAGTCCGGGACTCAACAGTGACACCGACCGGGACAGGGTTGAAAAACTGACAGGACTATTACGCTTGGGTGAGAGATATGACCAAGGTATAGTTCTGGCTGGAAAAATTAGGGACCATCCGTATGGGGCCTGCTGGTCAAGACTTGTAACTATTCACATACTTCGGAAAGCTCTGGCTCCGAGGAATCCTTTATTGGACCGACAACCGCGCACTGGGAGTGGAGAGATGGCGGAAGTAGCATGTACCCACGTGGTCGTCGTACCTGGATAGGAGTGGTGTACTGTACTTCCGGGTGGCGTAGGACCGGGCCCAATCTTGGAGGAATCGTGGTAGACGAGTTGGCATATGCAAGCTTGGGTGCTACATATGCAGTGTGGATAGGGATCCTCAGCTGAGTATTATTTATCCGGATTAACGTTGCTCCTCGGTTATGGAGACTTGGTCACTGACTGTCAACGGAGAGTGGTTCTCAACTAGGAATGTTTTGAAATGTAAAATGAATCATGAACGATGAAGAATTGAGGAATACTGAATCTTTCAAAAATAAAATAAGGTTTACAAAAATGCTTTCTGCAAAATACTTGATCTTGCTTAAGCCTTACCTTGACTACCCTAAGCCTCTCATTCCTGAGTCTTCTCCCTTTTTCTTTAGTCGGGTAAGTCTTGTTGAGTACCCCAGTACTCAGGGTTGTTACCCATGCTGCAGGTATGACAGAGTCCCCGATGTGTCTTGCACCCTGCTGCGTGACCATCGTCCAGGAAGAGGCCGATGAGGCGAAGAATAGTTGTACACCTCGGGCTGGGTGATTATAAGTATCTTTGCTGTTCTCCACTATGTTGCCTATGTCTATTTCTATTATCAAACTTGGTTTGTAATAACTGCACCTTAATTTCTATTTGGAACCCGTTTGTAAAACTAATGTTATTTAAGTCTTCCGCTCATTATTCCGATGTTATTTGTAAAAGTATGCAATGCTGTAACCGAATTGTGAGATGATCCTGCGGACATTGGGCACTGATGTAGCCCGGTGGCGAACAGGTCTTAATCACATGGAACATGGGTTCGGCTGTCAGAGGTGACAGGGACACGTGGGCCATGGGATTAGGGTCGTTCCGTCACACGGAAGTGGCGTGAATCAATTGCGCAAAGGACTGAAGACGGGCCCTCCAGGGAGTGGTTGTTTTGATGAAAGAGGTGAACTGAGAGGAGCTCTGCCAAAGGACTGCTGCTGGAAACTGTCGGCGGGGCCAAAACGCCTGCTGCGGCTAAGGCGATACAGTGGCTTGCCACTGGATCTGTGGTGATGAGGTGGAGGCCTGCTGCCACTGCCACTGACGGCTGACCACTCTGACCCTTCCTGATGAAAGTCAGGGTCTGCTGCTGAAGCCCCATCATCTGGCGCTGCAGGGCGTCGGAACGCTCCTGAGCCTGCTGCTGAGCCAGACGCTGCTGCTCCTGGGCTAACTTTGTACGTCCTGCGTGACGTCCGCTGCTGCTCCACCATCCGTGCAAGAAATCCAGAAGCGCTGGATCGGGAGGAGACAATACCACTCGTCCGCCTGGAGTCGAGTGGTGAGCTCTAGGCTGACGTGGGGTGGGAGTTGGTAATCATCACTGAGGGCGGTGGGGTCATCTGCGACGAATGTGGCCTCACCCTCTAACTGTGCTAGCTCCTGCTCGGCGAGGGCACCGGACTGTCTCGTCCTGCTCCTCAGCTGACTCGGGACCTCTGGCCGCTGACGTGAACTGGAGGCGCCTGCTGCTCCTGCTTGCCTCGGTCCCGACCGTGTCAACAGCTAACTCATGTTGTACTCGGGAACACGGTTCGCCGTTGCACGGGAAGACCAGTCGGTGGTACCAGTGAGAGACTGACTGGGGTGAGAGCCAGTAGTAGTGGCAGCTACCTTCCACAGTATATAGGAGATCCAATGGGCATAAGGTTGCCTGCGGGCCTTGATGCCCTCTGCCACTGTGTCCTCCATCTCGCACAGAATGACGTCCCAGACGTCGAACTCCTGCTGCCTGACCATATAAGCAAGTAACCACAGCTGCAGACGAGAAAGTCCCTCGCGGAAGCCAACCCTAGGAAGCAAGGTCCGTCGAAGAACCTCGTTGAGGATCCGAGTCGTACGGGTGAGATCCCTAGGAGCGCAACTCGAACCCTCGCCGAAGGGCTCAGTGAAGCACGGGCGAACCAAGTCATTCGGTGGTTGGGCACCACCGTGAGGGCGACGGGGTGGCTCCGTCCTGTCGTAGCACAGGTCGTGGATCCGGGTCTGTGAGTGTCTCAGTCCAAACCAACTCCGGATCTCAGAAGAGAATAGCCTGTAGTGCTCCCCCTCAAACGCAAACTCGATAGTCTCCTGTCCGGGTGCACCCAAAACGAAGCATAGAACTGAAAAACCCAGTCCTCAACATACGAGCCAGACCGCCCCAGAAGGTCTGCCAGACCAGGTAGAAAGGTGAGTATGGGGCGGATCTGCTCTCCAACTACTGTGACTACGGCCTCCAGAGGACAGACACGCTGCGAACGCAAACAAATGTCGGCGTTCCTTTATCCCTGATAGAAATCCTCCTGCAGCACGGTATAGAAGTCTGCGCCGGCCTGCTGCTGCCTCTCCCTCGGGAACCACTGCTCCACTGCACAAGTCGTAGAGTCTGAATCTGAGAGCAAGTGGCTGCCCGGAGGTCCAGTCGCGGGATCGGCGGGGGCGCACGCCTTGACGGAGCACGTGCTCCCCGCAGAGGGACGTCGGGTCGGGGTGGCACCGCAGTCCTGCGACGAGTGGACCGGCGCCGGGGAACCTCCTCAGGAACCTCCTCCTCAGCCTCTGCCTCTGCCTCTGCCTGGGGCCTCTGGGGCCTCTGCTGCCTCGGCCTCTGTAGGGCCCTGCCCTGAGCTCTCGGTCTCCACACTCAGAGACGTGAACGTCGTCCGGCGACCGGCAGCCATAAGCGTGCCAGTCGGTGAGTGGTGGAACCTCTCAACCTCCTCAACTGCACGCCTCTGCTTTGGCGACAGCTGGTCCTATATCTGTAAGCCGCCACCACGGCCACCCTGCTCTGCATGCTCTGCGGCATCTGCCACTGCTCTGGTCTGATCGGCCTCCCGCTGCTCCCTGGAGCGCTTCCTGCGCGTGATCAACTTCCCCTTCCCGGGCCTCTGACCGGAAGGGGGGACGGGGAGGAGAGTCCTCCGGAGCACCACTGACGTTCTTGCAGCGCATAGCTGGCAAGAACGAGACGCACTGTCACTAAAAGAAGCTCTGAACTGCCGGTGAAAGATCGACGAACACTGAAAACCCCTGGCAAACAGCTGACAAGAAATCCGCTGACCAACTGACGGACCAAAGACTCCCCCTGTCACGAATCCTCTGCCGCTGTCACTCGCGAGGCTTGGCCTCGATCCGTACCCGCAGGCTTGGCCCCAGGTTATCTGTCACTGACAACTGACAACTAAGCATGGCTACTGACTCGCTGCAAGATAGAGAGGGGATATATAAGAATATATAATCTAGAGACGAGAGAACCCTATGGAAGCAAAGCAAAGGAGATAAGAAAACGAAGTGGCTTTGCTACTTGACGAGCGACGAAGCGACCCAAGAGCGAGGGAAGCACTGACAGTCGGGAGTCCACGCGTCACGCTAAGGAGGTCTGCAAGAAGTTTGAGGTGAAACGTGGGTCAAAACAGTGGGAACGAATATAGAGGCAAAGGAGCGAACACCTTGAGGCATGGATCATAGAGGAGGGAGATGATGCTCACTGTTTGGATGCGGCCGTCCAGGGAAAAGTCGCCGGAGTGGAGAGTCTCGGGGAAGAGCGCCGATGAGGTCGAGCTCCGGCGAGGGCTGGTGCGACTCAGGCGAAGAAGAACGGCGACGACCCACTCGGGGGAGTGCGGGGGTGCGCGCTGCAGTGGTGGCGGGGCAAGGAAGCGGGGCGTCCAGCGGCGCGAGAGAGAGCACGGTGATCGACGGCGAGGGCTCGAGTGGGGGTGGGTCAACGGGCCGGAGGCGAGGACGTGGGGAGGGATCGCAGTTAGGGTTCGGCGGCGGGCGAGCTCTGGCTTCGCGAGGAAGACGATGACAGGATTATGACGGCGTGGGTCCACACCTTCAGTGAAAAGAGCTTATTGCGCCGCGAAAAGGAGCATCGGACGCGCCGATGTAAACACATCGGACGCTTCGATGCCTATCTAGAGAGCTCCAGAACGGCAAAATCACATCGACGCGTCCTTTGCCTCGACATCGGACGCTGGGCAGCGTCCGATGGAGCCTCGGACGCTCCGATGGTGACACATCGGATGCTACCCTGACACTGTTCCAGCCAGAGCTGTCTATAGTGCAGGGCATCAGACGCTGGGAGAGCGTCTGATGCACACTTTTGAGCTGTTTTGAAGATTTCTGTTGCGGCTCCCTCTCCCAACCAAGTTCCAACTAAAAAAAAGAGGCAAATAAACACCAGTTGGAACCTAGTATGAGCACCCTCGCATAAAACCCTCAAATTTATAAATATTTTGCCATAGGCTATATATTATTTTTAGGTAAAATAGGGGAACAGAGAAATCATAGGGGAACAGAGACATTCATTATATTCATGAGTAGATTTCTTATACAGTAGTTTGACCCTAATGAACTACTCGAAGACTTTATCTACTATGAATACAGAAGGGGTGGACTCTGTTATCTCTTCAGTCGCTCCATCAACACCATCGAAGTTAGCTTCATGGCGTGGCTATCTCCGGAGTGATCTCGAGGCCACCCAGGGTCTTGGCCAGTATAGGCCTGGGGCAGCTCCGAGAGCCATGGCAGCACCATGATGGACACCATGGAGGGCAACCTCGTGCACCCTTGCGGGGATGTGTCACCCTCTCAGCGACGCTATCGCCGATGGCGTTCACAGAGTCGGCCGCTTCATTTCCCGCCTCCTGAAGGGTCTCCAAACGCACGGTCAGGTCTGCAAAGCATACCAGATAATACATTATGGCACTGAAGATAAGGGCTTTCGAAAGATCTCGTCAATTGAAGGAATTACCGGTGACGTGTGCATCAGACTCGGCGCACTGCTGGGTTGCCCGAGAGGCTCTCGCCTCCGCATCTTCCAGTGCCTTCTGGAGTTGGGCGATTGTGGTCCTCCAGCAGGCCAATTCCTGATTGTGGCCTCAGAATGGAGATTTCGCATTTCCGTCATTTGACGGTAATGGCAAGAGGACGTCGACTCCGAGCTGTCGGAGGAGGGGTTTTCAGAGAAACCGATTCCATCCCAAGAGGAGGCTCCAGAGCAGCGACAGCATTGGAAGGACCTGCGTCGACCCTGAATAAAGACGATAGAGGTAATCAAATCAGGATCTGAAGAGCCGATGATAAAGTATCGAATCCACTGATGTGAGAAAAGAGCATGCCTAGCACGGCACTGAGGACGATGGTAGGAGTCCACTTCCTCCTCCGTTTGACGCTTGCCGCGGTTGTTGTCTGCCATCGAAGAAGAAGAAAAGAGCTTTGAGTGAGAAAAAGGGTTTTCTTTTGGATGAAGGATGAGAAGCGGCAGAGATGTGCTCTGAGTATGACGGAAGATGGGAACGAAGGAGAAGGTTATATTAAAAAGATAGGGGAAAAAGATGTCGTTTCTTACGGTGTGCGCAGAGTGCTCGAGTGGGATGTTAAATCATAACACGGTTTTCAAGAGAAGAGCAGCTGATTCACATTGATTATCGAGATATTGTTCGGAAAAAATCTTCAGGCCGTTTGAAATATCGGAGGGGAAGGAAGAAAAGGACTCAAATTTTTGGAATAAAATAAATTTCATCCCAAAATTGGGGGCATGTGTTTACACCAGATTTGGACCGAAAGGATTATTATTTTGTAGGCACAAACGGCTGATTTGTAATAAAGAAATCGGGCAGAAAAGAAAAATAAAAAGAAACTTTGGACCCAGACATGACCAAAAGTTCATGTAGACCAGACGTGATAACTTTGAGGAGCTGTTGGGATCGGTTGAAGAGTTTGAGTCCGGGTCGGTTTTATGTATCCTAGTCGTGTTAGAACAGGAGTCAACCGAGTTATAAATAGCTAGAAAACCCGATTTTTGTTAAAGAGAACAATAAAATCCAATCAACACATCGGCCACCGGCCAAAACCGTAGGAGTAGGAGTAAGGTAGAACTCGGCGGAACCTTCAACCAGGCAGGACTACATCGGGTAGACCGACCTCCGGTTTGCTTGTAAGTTTCACTAATGGCTCGTGTCTTTGTTCAATAAGGCTGTATTTGGCATCGACCAGACTCTTGTTAAGCTATGACATGGCTAGTTATCGGTTTAAGTTCGCCTTTTGTAAGACTGTCTTGACTCTGATCAATCTCTTGCTTTAGTCGATCTTGACCAGTTATCGGCTCTATTGGTTTCGGCAAGCTAATAGATTCATCAAGTTATCGATGTTGTTTATGTTTTAATGTTTTTCTTAGATTTAAACACATCTTTGCCCAATCAAGACTGACAAAGTAGCTTAAGCTTAAAAAGTGTTTAGTTTCGGGCTATCCAAAGGCTTTGCACGCTCACACCAAAAGAAATAGCCGATCTAAGCCTTTCATCGATATTTGTCAATCTTGATTGTACATGTGTGCGTTCCAAGATATATGATAGAATCGTGGTTTGATCTAAGAAAGGATAGATTTGATCTAGCGTGTTATTATGGCTGTATTTTCGAACCCCACTGATATACATGATAGATTAGATTTGTCAATCTTAAATCGGATCGTGTGGTTTTTAACGGGTAGATCTTGTTCGTGCTTCATGGACTATGTATCGGCTAAAATAGCCGATGTAGTTATGCTTATTCATAATGGGTATTTTAAACGGTCTAAGATCGATGGATGCTTGTTGCTTTGGACGTGATCTAGTTTGGTCATCAATATGGTTGTATGGAGACACCCCATTGTTGATGTTCAGGTTATTTATCGATCTATTTGTTATTATGGCTGCATGGAAAACACTCCACTGTTAACAGATAGAACTTCCTATACAATTAGTCGATTCATTGTTTCATGCCATTTAAACGTGCACATAGATCTTTATTTTTAACATGTTAAGCTTATCGGTTGTTTCCCTGTTCTAAATATTTCTTTACATATATTATAGTCGTTTTGCTTTATATCTTTATCAATGTCTTCACGCAATCTTTTAGGAGTTGACTTTGTAGTCAATGTCCTATAAACAAATGGCTATATCATAGCCGCATATTTGGAACTGTCTTGCACAAACCGGCAGGTTCCACAATTTGACAACTTTTTCTTCTCCTTGTCAATTACAGGTCTAATTTGACTGGCACGTCCGAGGTCGTTCTCACCTAGATTTGGCACCGCCATCTTTTGAAGGTCCAGGAGGTCAAGACCATGTTCCGTACGCCCTCTGAGGACCGTGTTCGAGTGTGTTGGTGCTTCATCCAAATTTTCGTGTCAACACTGGTTGGATTTTTAGATGACACGAATTTAAAAGAAAACTACCTCTTATCCCAGTAATACAAATCTGCAACGACATCGTCAACACGTTACGATACTTTGACATACATAAAAATGATTAAATATTTATGAAAGCAAGTCTCATAGCAAATGGATTCGTGACAGTGCATATATATATCATCACGCTACCAAAGGTTGACTAGCAAGAATCCAATATGGATTTGATGCAGTGTGTGTGTAATCCTTTTGATGAGTATCCTCGTTGCATTCGCATGGGCAGGCAGCTCAGGGGAGGCCAGGATTTGATCATAGGGAGGGCCGTGCAAACCGGCAAACAATCATGTAGGTTAAAATATAACATGTCAAAGGTATATATAATATAACACATAAACAAATTTGTATTGCAATACATTAGAAAATAAAGAGAAATTAATTAATCTTAGGCCTTTAACCTTCGCTCATTCAATATAATTCTTTGCCTAGAAAAAGAATCACGAAAATAATAAAAAGTTAATCGGAGCAAAACTATAATTAGCACCAGATACTAAACAACAAATGGTAAGCAATCAATCACTTGTTATTTAGTCTCGGACAAAACGGTCACTTAAACGTGTCAACTAGTCATTTAAATAATCGTATTATTGTGTAGCGTTTAAATATTGAGTATATAAGCTAATGACCGTTTTATAACAACAGTGATGAGAACGTTGGAGATAAGACACATAATAGAAAGACTAATGCTAAATACTACAGATCTCATTGCAGACCAATTCAAAAGGATAAATAAAAAACATTCATTTCCAATTAACTAGCTAATTAGAGTGTTTGTTATGAGAGAATAGACTGATGTTTCATATACTAAGAAAAATAAAAGATATGAGGAAAATATTAGAAAGATCTATTTTTTATAATATAAGATATATATTTTAGATATTAATATAGAGTAGAAAAATCCACTACTACAGAAAAATATTAGAAAAATCCACTAATATAGAGTAGAAAAATCCACTACTATATTTTAGATATATATTTTAGAGATTAATATAGAGTTGAAGTCGCCCGCCTCGGTTAAGTTAAATATTAACCGAGGCGGGCGCCCTTTGCTCGCCTCGGACATGCACAGTGTGGTGTCTCGGTAAATCAAACGTGTAGTAGTGATCATAGTACAAATAGTATAGTATTATTAATAGCTAATTAGATAATTAAACACTTAATTAAGGGGTATATTAGAGGAGTTATGGGAAGGCCGGGAAAAGAATTTGCTCTGTGGATGGGAAGAATGGCTACTAGTACATGCTAGGTGGGCGGCGGAGCCATCTATGGTGAATTGGTGATGATCAGAATGAGATCCAGCTGTGGACGGTGGTGTTCTTCCGGGGCCTTTTGGAATTTGAGACCACGGTCTTGCAGAGTTTCCAGTGTCATGTCATGCGCGAGCTGATCGAGTTGTATTATGTACCGCCAGAAGCCAGAAGCAAGTACGTACTCCGTAGGAGTACTAGTGGTAGAGCAGACAGATGTAGCGACGGCCCATGGCATGGCAGCAGGCTGGACACGAAGACACGGGCCGGCGCGGTATATGTATATCGTCACTCCCAAATTCCCAGTCCCCCATGGCCCCATTACTCGCCAATCCTCCTCCCAGCTTTCACATCCGCAATGCGCCAATGTGTTACCTGACCTGACACCTGATGAGCATCACACGCGGAGGTCGTCTCGTCTCGTCACGCACGCACGCTGTTCCATTTGCCTGTTCTGTTGCAAACCCAAATTTTTATCCTTTACTACAGTACAGTGTGCAACGCCATGGTCGTGTGCGCCGCGGGCGGGAGCGGGACAACTGGACAAGGCAAGGCTGCGTCGCTGACACCCCGGTCCCGCCCCCCCTGCCGCAGACATTAATGTCACTTACGCCCGGTTTTCAATGCGTCCACCCACGCACTCTGATGACTAAACTCCGATCTCCGCCTCTTTTTCCCCGCCACAAGATACTCCCCTCCTCCCTTGTCTTCGTTCTCCTTCTCTTCTCCATGGCTACTGCTACTGCTACGTTGGTAGTAGTAGGAGGAGGAGTAATAGTAATAAAGAAACGTGTCAGCAGCGAGGGTCCGGCCGGCTGCTCCCACCAGCTCAGAGAGAGAGAGAGAGAGAGGGGAGGGAGGAAGGAGATCGAGAGAACGGACAACGGAGGAGGGAGTATAGGATAGGAGTAGGACATACTCCTACTGTAGGAGTGAGCGAGAGGCAGAGATGAGAGAAGGTCCGTGGCCGGGGACGGGGACGGGGACGGGGGAGGGGTGTGTGTGTGCGAGCGTGTAGGGTGTGTGTGCGCGCTGCGCTGTGAGCACTGTCTGCGGCCAAGCAAGGGCCAAAGCCGCCAAGCAAGAGGACATGCATGTGAAGCCCCCAATAATTCCTCTCCTCCTCACCCACAGGCCAACACAGGCCACAGCACCGCACCCCACCCGACGGCCAGCCGCCAGCTGCTGCGCCTTTGTTCCCATGCGCCGCAACAAGCCCTACCTCACCTCTTCACTTGCTCACGCCACCGAGAATCTTTCCTTCGTTCCCTCTCCTCCTCACATCTCTCTCCTCTGCTTCCCCCTCCCTCCCTCCTGTAACTGTGAGGAGTGAACTGCTGGAGCCGAGCTAGGCTAGGCGACCGATGGCATGGGGAGCTTGCACTGCTGCGGCAGCTGCTCTCCTGCTGCTCCTCCTCCTCGCCGCCGCCGCAGGCAATGGCGGCGGCGTGCATTGCCTTGACCTCGACGAGGGGATGAGCGGCAGCAGGAGCAGGAGCAGGAGCAGGAGCCGGAGCCGGAGAGCCTTGCAGGGGACCCAGCGGCACCACCACCTGAGGTCGAGTAAGTCCTTTGTTCCCTCGCGATCCCGTTTCTCCGGTGTTCTTGGACTGTATGCAACGGAAGCAGAGGAGCCAATGGCTTTGGGGGGTTGGCCTGGCCCCGTTGGGGGGACGGGACACCAGAAAGAAAGATTCAGCTCGCCACTCCGTAACCCCCATTGCACATGCTTCTTTCTGCCAGCAGCCAGCAATGGCAATCTGCCTCTGTTCATGCGTAGCCGTAGATTGTTTCCTCCTCTCGGTGAAGCGTTGCGGACACTGTGCAAATGTATTGGATAGAAATTCTGCAAATGCTTATATATTAGATAGAAGAGGGGGGAGAAGAAAAAAGAGAGCTTATTTGGAAACCAATCAGTAAGTGCGGGCTCGTCTCGCCATTGCCAGCCATGGAAATGGTGGGACTGGGCTGCACGAGGGAGAGAAGAGAATGGCAAATGCGATTTCCATGGTGGTTTTTCAGTTCTCGGGGTCAGGGCTCCTGCTGCCGCTGCCAGAAGTAGCACGTCCCAAGTACTTTTTTCTAATGTGGGTGGATTACATAAACAACTATAAGAATAGTAAATTACTAAATTTCCATGTGGTGGTAGGTGGTGGTGACACCATCGCAGATTTTTCAGCTGCTCAACAAGTGTGTGTGTGTGTGGGTGTGAGACTGTGTGAGAGAGAGCTGAGCTGGCGTCCCACTCCCTCCCCTCATCGGTTTTGTTTGCCATGTTCAGGGGCCGTGGGTGGCGCCACGATTCTCGAGCTGAGGCACCACAGCTTCAGCTCCGCGCCGGCCGGTAGCAGGAAGGAGGAGGTGGACGGTCTGCTGTCCACCGACGCCGCGCGCGTCTCGTCGCTGCAACGGCGCGTCGACAGGTACAGGTACAGCAACAGGCTGATCGCCTCGTCGACCGACGCGGCGGCGGCGGAGGTGGCGGTGACCGCGTCCAAGGCGCAGGTGCCCGTCACCTCGGGCGCCAAGCTCCGGACGCTCAACTACGTGGCCACCGTCGGGCTGGGCGGCGGCGAGGCGACGGTGATCGTGGACACGGCCAGCGAGCTCACCTGGGTGCAGTGCGAGCCGTGCGAGTCGTGCCACGACCAGCAGGACCCGCTCTTCGACCCCTCATCGTCGCCGTCCTACGCCGCCGTGCCCTGCAACTCCTCCTCCTGCGACGCGCTGCAGCTCGCCACGGGCGGCCCCGCGGCGTGCGCCGGCGGCGACCAGCTGGCGGCCTGCAGCTACACGCTCAGCTACCGCGACGGCTCCTACTCCCGCGGCGTCCTGGCGCACGACAGGCTCAGCCTGGCCGGGGAGGTCATCGACGGCTTCGTCTTCGGCTGCGGCACCAGCAACCAGGGCCCGCCGTTCGGCGGCACGTCCGGCCTCATGGGGCTCGGCCGGAGCCAGCTCTCGCTCGTCTCCCAGACCATGGACCAGTTCGGCGGCGTCTTCTCCTACTGCCTGCCGCTCAGGGAGTCCGGCTCGTCGGGCTCGCTCGTCCTCGGCGACGACTCGTCGGTGTACCGGAACTCGACCCCGATCGTGTACGCCTCCATGGTGGTGTCCGATGACCCGCTGCAGCAAGGGCCCTTCTACTTCGTGAACCTGACCGGGATCACGGTGGGCGGCCAGGAGGTGGAGTCCGTGGGCTTCTCGGCCGGCAAGGCCATCATCGACTCCGGCACCGTGATCACCAGCCTCGTGCCGTCGATCTACGACGCCGTCAAGGCCGAGTTCCTGAGCCAGCTGGCGGAGTACCCGCAGGCCCCAGGGTTCTCCATCCTCGACACGTGCTTCAACATGACCGGGCTCAGGGAGGTCCAGGTGCCCAGCCTGAAGCTTGTGTTCGACGGCGGCGTGGAGGTGGAGGTGGACTCCGGCGGCGTGCTCTACTTCGTCAGCAGCGACTCCTCCCAGGTGTGCCTGGCCATGGCGTCCCTGAAATCCGAGTACGAGACCTCCATCATCGGCAACTACCAGCAGAAGAACCTCAGGGTCATCTTTGACACCTCGGGCTCGCAGGTTGGTTTTGCACAGGAGACGTGTGGCTATATTTGACTCGAGTAAACTACTTGACTGGGGGATGCATGCATGGGACGGAGGATGCCCATGGGCTATATATGTGAATATCTTTATACTTGCAGATTTGTTTCGAGATTACCTCTGGTGATTGGCAAATGGTGGTATGGAATACAGTGTTTAGTTGTTGGCAGATGCGCAAGCACTCACGGTTCTCTTTTTCTCTCTTCATGTCATTTCTCTGTGCTGTGCTTCAGCCGAGATCAATTTGCACTGCAGGGAACCAGTGGAATTCTGCGTTTACTTGTATCTACTAATCTATAGATAATACGGTTGAGCAATTAATTAGCAACTGAACCCTGCAAAATTACAACCTGCTGGGCGCTGGCTGCTGCCACAAAGAGATAGTGAAACAGAGAGATTATGAGAATTCCCCAATTTCCATCTGTTTTATATGAATTATAAGTGCACAGGACACGTCGACGGCTACATGAGAGAGACTGACGCAGTATTTTAAAGTTTTCTCACGACTGAAAAGAGAATCAGGTGGTCGGTCATGCCGGTCCTTCAGGGCGTGATTGATTTACGTATCAGTCTAGTCTGGCTTGTATCTAGGAGCCAAGCCCTCTGGAGACAGGCTCAGAGCATGCAACAATGTCATGTTTGGTTGCTTGCGCCTGACTAGCCTGGCTGAGTTAAGATGGTGTTTGGTTGCTTGCACAAGAATACATTGCATGAGATAAATCATTATTGTTTAAGGTTAATAAATATAATTACACAATTTATTATGTGCAACTATTTTTCATTGCTCTTAGTTTACATTATTATTTCTTAATATTATTGAAAATATATTAATATCAATTAATATATACTAATCATGCGCTAATAATATCATTAACTGAGTAATCGCTCGTATCTGGCGAGCCTGGCTCTGGAGAAACGCCCAATTCCTGCGTATCCTGAGGGGTGCCTTTTGCATGAGCAGAGCCAGGCCCAGGACACCATACAGGCAATCAAACATTAGCAACCTGCATCCTGTGAGCCTGGCTAGAGCGTACGCAGTCAACCAATCGCACCCTTAGTGACCAGAATTCAGACGTGGAGGGCGGGCCTCCGTGGCCTTTCCATTTGAAGACACTTGCGAGAAAACAGCAAACAGGGGAGGGAATATACAAGCACTGTGGCCGGAATGTGTTGCTACACAATACATGTCATGTCATGTCACACGATGGTAGATACCTCAAACTATCAGCTTTTTTTCCGCTCTCTCTCCATCACATCAATGTTTGGACGCATGCATGAAACATTAAATATTAATAAAATAAATAACTAATTGTATAGATTAGTTGTAAATCACGAGACGGATCTTTTGAGCCTAGTTCGCACATGATTAGACAATATTTGTCAAATATAAACGGAAGTGGTACAGTAGCAAAAAAAAATAACTTTCACATCTAAACAAGGCCAAGATAAAAAAAATCTAGTGGCACCACGGTGAATCCACTACCCCTGCTGGGAACTCTACTGAAGTACTGATGATACGAATTCTAGCAGAAGAATATTACTGTACCATAGTAAACATAGAAAATGATCCAAAATTCAGACATGTTTAGTTCTCATCCTAAAACTTTTCATCTGTCACATCGAATATTTAGACACATACATGGAGTATTAAATGTAGACTAAAAATAACTAATTACATAGATTTTAATAACTTTGTCAGATGATTTTTCTAAGTCTAATTAGTCCATGATTTGATAATGCTAAAAGTTACAGTAAACATGTGCTAATGAGTAATGATGGGTTAATTAATTTTAATAAATTCATCTCACGGTTTTCAGATGAAATATGTAATTTGTTTTCTTATAATTTTATTTCTAATAGACTAAATTAATACCAAAACATTCAATATGACATACAAAAACTTTTCACTCACGAAGTAAACAATACCGAAAACGTTATTCGCGACCTGGAAACCATGGTTGCGGATGCTTTAGAATTTTTTTTTTTGTAAATAAATAAAATAAAAAAGAGTTGTGCCACGGCTATGCTTAAAGATGGTAATTTTAACATGAAGCCTGAAACAGATGGGTAAAAACCCTATTAAGATAAGAATATAGCTAGTTTTTTTTACCATGAATAAGTTAATAGGAAAAAAAAATCTTACCTAGCAGGTAATAAGGGTAAGCCCTATATAGGACTGCACTGCCGTACCTGTTAACCCATGGATAAATCTAACAGGTAGAAATCATAAGTCAAGAGCTACCACTGTGTACAACCCAAACTTAATAATACTTAAATTGTATGTAAATTTTGTTCATGTAGCTTGTTTTGTTTTATGAATTTACTATTGATCTATAAATTATGATGCTTTGGCTGAAACTGAGAGTATGATACATTTATATATGTAATTTGAATTACAAATATTCTTATATATGGATAACCCACATGTACATGTTACTGCATAGGCAAAGGTACGAGAAAGAACTTTTATCCAAGCATAGATATAAGTAAATTCGTACGTAAAATATTTTTTCGTAAGTAAAGGTACGAACAGTACATAACTGGTGGGTAATTAGCTATTGCCACCTTTAGCTGCAGGGGCGAGCTAGACTAAATTAGAGGAGGTGCATTTGGTTTGTGGGTGCATATACATATTCTCTAGAGGTGCATATATGATAAAATTTTAGGTATAATCACTGTTTTTATAATTTTTAGGGTACCTGGGCACCCCTTTTCTCTACATAGCTTCGCCCATGTTTAGCTGTGCTACCTCCGGTACCGGTACCACGTTATTACCGTGAAGGACTTCGTCGTCCACCCAGACCGCAGCCGTGGTTCCCGGATGAGCGTGTTCGCGAGGCTGCAGCTCTCGGCATGCAGAGGTGAAACACGAGGGCGTCGCCGAGTGCCAGAAGGTGCGAGAACTTCTTCCTCGCCACGGCATGGCCCATGGCCGTTCGACGAGCCGCTGGAGATCGCCGTCAATCCCGTCATGGCCATCGCCTCGCCGGAGGGGCACGAAATGTTGGGCGAGCTCACGTTTCCCAAGGGAAGCATCAAAGTGCAGCAGTTCGACGCCGACGCCGTCATGGTCCAACCTCGAGCAGGTGCCGCGTTCCTCCGACGGTGGTGGCGAGGGCGATGTCCGAGACAGAGAACGGCGGCACGAGTTCAGGCAGCAAGATACAGCTGCACCTCTATCTCTACTACGATGTCCTGGACGAGGCGACGTCGTACGCCAGCGACTTCTAGCCATCGGCGCGGCCGCTCAATCCGGTCGCAGGGCATCATCGGTGTCCTCGAGCGCACCATCTTGCGAGCAACCAGCAACTGCCCTCCGCCCTCCGGTCAATGAAGCGCCCCAACGGCGGGCGAGGGACCATCGACGCCTACTGTGTCGCCGAGTATCAAGTACTATTGGCAACGGCTGGGCCTGAGTTGGACACGGCAAGGGCTGGTCCAGTCGGATCCAAAAACAAATTAATTTTAAGTAATTATCTCGGTGCTTTAAGATTCGTGTAATTTATTTAAGAGGACCACTAAAGCAAAACTCAATAAAAAAATGCATCGGGACTGTGAATATTGGAGTCTAAGAAACAGGGAATAGCTCGCTGATCTCAACAGTATAGATGTATCTGGCACTATAAAACAGAATCCGTGAAGAAGGAAAAACAAACACGGGATACTGCAACACTAATTCTATTAATAAAAATAGATTAAATATAAAACTAATTACATTGTCATACAGTAATTAACAAGATAAATCCATTAAACTAAATTAATCTATTATTGACAAATGTTTACTGTAGCATCATATTAATAAATCATGAACTAATTAAGCTTAATAGATTCGTTTATCGAAGTCTCCGGCTGATAAATTAGTTTTGTAATTAGTCTATTTTTAATAAACTAAATTAGAACAGTAATACAGGGACTATTTTATTACCTGTAACCAAACAGGACATTATTAAGAAGAAAAAAAAGACGCATAGTACAATCACGGACGCACAATCCGTGAAGCCAGTGCAGCACAGTCGGTAAGCATAACGAGCTCACCTGACCTGACAGTGTCCCCCCGCCCTGCCCCTGCCCTGCCCTCTCGGTGGGTGCGCAGCGGACAGCGCTAGCGACCAAGGAACAGGCTGTGAACCAGGCCAAGACTCTCCATCCGGCATCCGCGTCCGCGCCCCGTATGCGCTCGGCTCAAACGTTGTGAAAGTGAAACTATGCATAGGCATAGCCCTCTACAGCTCAGGATTCTTCAGCGATCAAGCACGGCACGAGAGACTTTTTGTTTTTGAGCCAAAAAGAACAGCCCAACAGCTGGCTAGTAGATTTGGGATCAAACCCGGGTAGATGAAGCTTTACGGTTCGGTCTACCAAAGTGCCAACAGATCAAGCGCCGAGTCCTCAACCATATTAATTGATAACGCTGGCATTAGGAGTAGCAGTGCTTCATTTTTCAAAGGGGCTGCTGACACTACAGATCGGAGGGCAGGACCGCAGAAGGTTTGCCACATGCAGGAATAGTGCCATTGCCCATTGGGGTTATGGGGAGTCAGGAATCAGGATAGTGTCAGTCAAGCAAGCAGGCTGATGGGCAGTGCTCCCATGTTTGACTTTGACCAGATCCCACCACCTGATTTCGAGGATTAGACTCAGCCTCGCTTCACATTATTTATGCTTGCAAATGAAGTGGTTTACCTTAATGAGTCGAGGAAAACACATGGCGTCCAAGTAATCCACTGGAAATTTCATCGGGGTTGAGTTCGTAAACCCAATCTGCATGCAGCACTCACAAGTCACAACGGTTTTGCTAGGCTTTATATACGAGTCAGTTTAGTCCCAGAAACAAAAAGTATTTCGAAAAAAAATTAAACTAGAACACTCAATACATTTCCATTTCTCTTATGGAGAGTTGGAGACGCTTGAAACCAATCAATATTTGCAATCCTCACAATCAGCTATAACTAGTGCCGCATGGGGGTAAAAAAAATTAAGTAAACACAAAACAGAGGACACTGCCTTTTATGCTGCACATGCATATTGGGGCACAAAACATTTTTGCCTAACGAGCTCGTGCAGATCGTGGACGATTTTGAACACAGCATCCGGTCGTGCTAGTTTGAGGGCATTCTGCGACATTACTCTGAATTCGTCTGACCTTGGGCCAAACCAGTCGGCAACTATCTTCGCAATCTGTTCTGGAGATTTCGAGAACTTTCCACATCCATTTTCAACAACGTATGGAACATTGCCAGCTTCCTGTTTAAGTTAAGAAACTATTTTAGAACCAAATGTATATCATGCTTAGCATAAGATTAATACTCATGTAGACGACATTAGTTCAATGCCGATGATATTTGTCAAGTATTTAGAGAGCCTAGTGGACCATACGGGGCCCAATAGTAGATGGGCCTTCATACCTTAACAATATCTTGTCTCTTGACATGAGACGGCATCTCATTGAACGCGAACAGTAAACAAAAAATGGCCTTTGGTACACTCCGATATCAGTGCCATGTTTAGGGTTTACAAAATTGTTTTGAGGGTAAAAAGAAGGAATAACAACTACCAGAATTTCAAACACATGTTCCATTTGACAAACTTCGAATTTCAGATTTTTAGAATTTGATGATCGGCAACTTGGGTCATGTGTAAGAAGTAAAACTACATTTATTTCGCCTAAAAATAAGACTACATACAATGTTATTTAGACCCTGAATTGGCCGGCCTGTTTGGATTCTCTAGTGTAAAGTTTAGTGGCTAAAGTTAGGCACTAAAAACTTTAGACCACTTTAGCTCACTTTTGTGGTCTAAAGTTTTGTGAGATGGTCTAAACTTTAGACAGCACTTTAGACTTTCTGTTTGGAGCCTCAAGAGCTAAAATGGTCTAAACAGGGCCTTAGTCAATTCACTGGTTCTCAACTGAATAGTGACTATTTTTGCTGGTTCAATGAAGTGCCATCCTAAGTAGTTACAAGTAACCCTGTTCATGGTTTGGTGCTGGTGTCAACCAATCCAACAGAAACTAGCATAGGCTCTACAGTTTTCATACAGGTTGAACTAGACCGTGGTTTGGACCAGCCAACCAGTGTACAAGCAGCCCTGTTCATGGTTTGGTGGTAAACAATCCAACCCGTGAAACCAGCCTGTAAAAACTGGCTCTACAGTTTCCATACAGATTCACTAGACTGCGGTTTGGACCAGCCAGCCTGCCTAGCAGAGCCAAATTGCGGAGATAATCAGCAACGGCAACCCTAAAAAAAAGAGCAACCAGCACCATGTCAGCTATGGACATAGTCGATTGCTTGAGTACCATGAGTTCTGGTGAAGCTGGGGCAACTTGCCATGCCTCCACCTCCGACATTTCCATACAGATTCGCTAGACTGCGGTTTGGACCAGCCAGCTGCCTAGCAGAGCCAAATTGCGGAGATATTCAGCAACCGGCAACCCTCAAAAAAAAAGCAACCAGCACCATGTCAGCTATGAACATAGTCAATTGCTTGAGTACCATGAGTACTGGTGAAGCTGGGGCAACTTGTCATGCCTCCACCTCCGACAGGGGCCTCCCTGAAATCCTGAATGCAGTATTCTTACCGGTGACTGTACAAAATCAATAGCACTGAGAACCCCCACCGGCAGTATCTCCTCAAGCACGTGCTGAGGAGAACAGACCCTTCTGAGTTGAGCTGTGGCCTGTGCTTCTTCCACCGTGGCAGTTGCAGCAGCACAGGTGCTCTCATGCTGGTTGCCCTGAACTTTCGCTCCATGAGTGGTTCAATCACAAATTAGGGTAAGGGATTTCATAAGATCAGAGAAAAAAATTGTGGAAGTGCAACAAATCCTTGAACCATCCATAGTGCTGTGGTCTTCTGTTGATCTTCCAAATTGTGGCAGTCGGCTTGGTCATGAAGAAGACAGAGACGGAGAAGGAAGATGGACAGTGTAGGAGGGATCACTACATGGAGGCGGCGTACGGACAGCGTTGGCAGCAGCAATCATCGTAGTCGGGTTTGGTAGGTGGATGTTTTTAGCGGTGTCACCACAGTCGGTTTACTGTCAAACTTGCACCTGACGGTTTGTTTTGGTTTCATTAACAAAAGTAGCTAAAAGTGAGTCAACAGGCCTAGTTATAAGGCATGAGTGTATCAGTGCAATTAACTGGGTGAACCACAAGGATGAAATTAAGAGATGATAATCTTACATGGACAAGTTAATTTTGGATACATACACATGCAAACAATCATCCCACCCCAACTTGCTTGGGACTGAAAGGCTTTGTTGTTGTTGTACACATGTAAACAAGCCTAGCCATGATTTGGAGCAAAGCTTGAGCATTGAGCTCATGGTATATGGTAATATGAATCTATGACAGTACTACAATCTTCTATTTGTGTGATTTTTACTGGCTATTTCTCCTGGATATTTAACATTGAAATGGTCAAATAAGTCAATGATCCAGGGGATAATTTCAATGTTTTTTAGACAGCTCATATTTGCGGAGAGCGAGATGCAGCACCATGAGAACTAATAATGGAATAGAACAGCCCCTACACTGAGTTTCTAAAGAAAAATACCTTCCGCTGGGCGCTGACCCACATGGTGGAGCCGCCCTTTCGGTGAGTGCACTGCGGACAGCACTAGTGACCAAGGAACAGGCCGTGAACCAGGTCAGAATCCATGCCAGAGGCCAGAGGGAGCCCTGCCGCATCGGTATGTGCTCGGCTCAAACATGGCAAAACGATGCATAGCCTCCAGCTCAGGATTTTTTTTGAGATTTTTTGGACCAACCAACCCATCTAGCAGAGCCAAACTGCAGAGATCATCGGCAACCAGCGTCATAGCAGCTACATCTGTAGTTGATTGCATGAGTAGCATGACTGCATGAGTTATGGTGCAGCTGGGGACAACTTGCCATGGCTCCGCCTCTGGCAGGGCCACCCTCAACGCACTATTCTCACTGGCGATAGCAGCACCGTGGCTCTCATGCTGGTCGCCATTGAACTCTTGCTCCATGAGTGGTTCAATCACAAATTAGAAGTCGTTTGGTTTGGCTGTTTTTGCCCGTCATCGATTCACGGCGTGAACAGATGGCGATGCTTCACGTTTGGTTGGCTCAGTCTGTAAACGATCATCGTGTGAACAGTTACCGCTCTATAGAATCTCGACCCCGCTCCCAAGCCGGTGTTATCCGATTCCGGTCCCTCCTCTTCTCACTTCCGATGACTCGATTGAACTTTTCTCCAAAGCAACTCGTGAGCTCGCACGCGCCGCGCGGCCGCATATTCGAGTTCATATAGCCCAGCGCGGCCGGGACGTCCCGACGACGACCCCCCCAACCCCGTGACAGGCCAAGATGAGAACACGTGCGAAGGGGAACTCGATCCCCTGCTCGTCTCTGTGCCCATCCGTGTGTGCACCAGCAGCAGAAGGACAAAGAAGACGACACACATAAGGAGGCAAGGAGTAGCTGCGGCCTGAGAATGCAGCAATGTTCAAGAGTGGAGGCGTGGAGCAGCGGGCACCAATCAAGCGAGGTGTTGAGACCTGTTCCCGAAGTGAACCAAACAAATTGTGCTATCTGTTTCCCTGTAACAGGTAGCAGTGGTATCTGATTCCATTCCCGTTACCACTTGTAGCGTCAAACCAAACAGCACCTTAGGGTAAGGGATGGGGTAAGATCAGACAGAAAATAACTGGAAGTGGAAGAAATCCTTGAACCATCCATAGTGCTCCTTCTAGGACCGCTTGTGCCTCTGGTGGTCTTCTGTTGGTCTTCCGAATTGCGGCATTCTGCTTGGTCATGAGGAAGACAGGGAAGGAAGAGGGCGACAGTGTAGGAAGAGTCAAACTACGTGGAGAAGGCGTAGCGTTGGCAGCGCCAATCATCTTCATCAGGTTCGATGGGTGGCTGTTGTTAGCGGCGTCATCACATCCGGTTTACGGTCAAAAAGGGGCACCTGATGGTTTGTTTTGGTTTCAGTAACAAAACCAGCTAAAAGTGTGAGTGAACAGGCTTAGTTGCAAGGTATGAGTATCAGTGCAATTAACAGTTGTTTATACCTTTTGTATAGGTTATATTGACTGAGCCACAGAGATGAAGTCAAGATATGATAATCTTACATGGACAAGTAAATTTTGGATATGTAAAACATCTAATCAAACCTAGCCACGATTTGGAACTAAGCTTGAGCTCATGGTGTATGGTATATGAATCTATGACAGTACAACAATCTTCTATTTGTGTGGCTTTTACTGACTGCTTCTCCTAGATATTTAATAAAGAAATGGTCAATGAGTCAATAATACAGGGGATAATTTCAACACATTTCCTATATTTCAGGCGCATGAACAGTTTTGTCTTTGTCCTTCCATAAAAAAAAATGTAATTTGTTTATTGTGAATTGTGCTAATAGATTTGGACCATTGGATGGAGATCTAAAGGTTGTTAGTCGTCGCCTGAAAAGATCCCTAATTTCAATGTTCTTCAGACAGCTCATATTTGAGAGAAAGATGCAGCACCATGAGAACTAATAATGGAACATAACAGTCCAATGAGTTGCTAAAGAAAAATACCTGTCCAGCAATATAACCATTTAGAATAATTGGTAAGCCACGGATCATTGCCTCTGCAATTGTACCAGGTCCTGCCTGAAATTCAACAAAAATCATGTATCACAACATCACCACAAATTATGTACATGAATCACATATACGAAAACGAGCAGCATGATTTGAACGTGAGAGACTAATGTAAAGCATACCTTTGTAATGATACAATCACAAGCACCCATACATTCTTCCATCTTTGTAACAAAGCCTTTCACCTAATATTTTACATAGAAAACAAATATTTATGAAGAAATCTGGATGTGCAAGAGGTGTGAAATATAAGAGGCGTTTTTAGTTAAGAGACTTTTTTAAAAAAAATAATATCCATGCAATGTTGCTGCTGCAGTCTTCAGTCTCATGTATTCGAAGTTCAAAAATACACAACTACTACTAGCCAAGAAACAATGTACCTTGGCTTAAGTTCATTTAAGCTATCTATGCAGTTGAAAGGGTTGAAGAAAAATTCTTTTGCTGAGGAAAAAGCAACATCAAGAAACTGGTAAGGCAGTTGTAATGTTAAACTTATTGGATATTGCAAATCAGCTTGCAGGGAAGTACCTCAACTGGAACTTTCCAATTTATCGACTGCAATCGATTAGTCAGCTTCTTATTACGCCCACAAATTACAAGTATTTGACCAGTGGGTTCCCCTAGGTTTTCATCATACAGAGAATCGCTAAGCGCTTTAGCAGTGGCCTCAATAGGACCCATCCCTTCACCCCCACCCATTAATAAAACAGCAGGCAGATCTTCATTCATGCCTAACTCTCTTCGCAGTTCATCCTATTAAAAAGGATAACAATAGATACTAGAATCAGTAAGTTCTGAAAGATGGCAAAGAATCATAAAAAATCAGAAGGACAACTGCAATTAGCTGAAGAAATTTTTGTACCTTTGGTCGAACAGGTTTGACAAAAGAGGGTCGAACAGGGAGGCCATAGACTTTAATCTGTGAGGGCTTCAGTCCAGCTTTTAGTGCTCTCTTTTCCACCTCAGTTGATGGGCAGTAGCATCTAGTGACAAGCTTATGGAACCTAAGGGGCAACAGTAGAATAACTATTTCATTGTAAGAGTGTATGTCTCACATTTTGTTAAGAAACTACAAAGAAGTATCTGAGTTATGCAGAACACTGAGGCTAGCATACCATGTTGGGTGGCAAGTGCTGAGATCTGTGATAACAGTTGTGAATGGGATCTTATCCAATAGACCTTTGGATCTTAGGATTCGGAGGGGCACATGTTGCATTAAAGGGTGTACACTGATAATTACATCTGGTTGGTACTTCATTAGACCTTTTGCAACCTCTCTGCATAAAGTAGCATTTCAGAGAGGGAGAGAGAGCAGTAGAGAGAGAGAGAAGAGAAAGAACTAGCTACAGAACAGCACAATTTGTAAGGAAATCATGGGAGGGCTACTTTCTATGCAGGTTTTTGAGAACCCTACACACATCATCACAGGCAGTCATAGGATTAAGGACCTAGGATACAAATATAGTCTGGACTCTGGAATACCAAAGTTCATTATTGTCCTTTGTGGTTATCTTTGTTCTTCAATCAGTACAGATTTAGTTCATGAGGGGCAATTACAGGTCAAGAAAACTGCAGGCACATGAATAATATTTTTTTATTTTGACTCTACAAATGTTGCAGGAAATAGGGGTGAAAACCTCGCTCAGATAAAAGAAAAATCAGGAAAGGAAGTATGAAAAAGGATAATAACAAATTTTCCTAATCTAAATCACGTAGTGGTTACTCAGTGCTACCAGCTGTACAAGGACATCATCTTGTTGTCTAAGCACTGAGGTAAGCAAAATTGTATGAAAAACAATTTATCTTATTCTGCATTACAAATGTACAACAAGCCTAGTAATTCATGAAGGTGGCAAGAAAAATATGGAGACCCTTCCATAATGTAAAATAGAATTTTTGTGATATAGCCAGTAACCTTGCTATGAATGTGGATGTTGCAGCAAAATGAGGCTGATGGATTACACGTGGTGCAGTACCATAGTATGTCATCTTCCACAAGGGTCCATGTTTCACCAAAAAACTATAGCTCCTAGGAAGTTGATTGAATGGCCATGGAGTGTGGTCGGTCCACAGATCAGTGACAAATACCTGTAAGTGGAAGTTCAGTCATTGGCTCATTCTATATTTAAGAACTAAACTAATGCAGATGACACTTGGCACCGTAAGTGGAGAAGTACCAACTACCAAAACTGTCCATTCTACTACATACAGCAATGAATAATAAAAAAAAAAACTAAACTATCATGTGTCATTTCATTACTGACTATTTAAGTATTTAACCATTACAACATTGACAAGTCACTCGTCGATACCAATGAGCACCACCATAAGCAAACAAATAAGAATTCTTCCTCCCCAATAAAAAGACTGGATCAGTATAGCATTGTGCTAGAGCATCAAAAGAAAGATAGTGGTTGCAAGGACAGACAGTATCATGGCAAAAGATTTCCCCATAATTAGCTGTTGTGAGCACATCAGCCTAATAAGTAGGGTAGGATAGGACGGCCTTATTCAATGCTGGACATGCAACAGCAAAATCAAATCAATGATAATTGCACCAACCAAGTTCGTGCAGCTTATTGTGTGGACTGTCTTAAAGGCCGTGAGAGTAACACTAACATAGAATGGAAAAATTCAGCTGAGAAGAGTGTACAAGCACATAGGCCGTGAGAGTAACACTAACTTAGAATGGAAAAATTCAGCTCAGACTGTAAGAGTGTACAAGCACATAATGGTACACGGCCTAGAATGCGACTTCTACAGGTGTGTATGTAAATACCAGGCGAGAAGAGAGCAGAAAAACCGCACCTGGTAGTCGTCGCCGAACTCCTGGGTGAAGGCAGCCTTGATGGCCTCGGCAGAGGCGCGGTGACCGCCGCCCGTGTCGCTCATGAGGATCAGCACCTTCTTCGGCGCCTCAGCCCGCGCCACGGCCTCCTCCACCTCGCCAACCCCATCCACATCCCCTCCGCCCCCTCCTCCCCCGCCGCCGGCGTTACCCCCGCCACCGCCGCCGCCGCCGAGACCCAGCCCCAGGGACGCGAACCCGAGCGGCGCTATTTGGTTCCCGTGCAGCCGCACGAACCGCGCGAACTCGCCCCACATCTGGTGGAGCCGCGACGCCGCGGAGGAAGTGGGGCCCGGGACGGAGATGGCGACGGAGAGCGCGCGGGGCCCGCCGCGCGGGCGCGGGAGGAAGGAGGCATGGTGGGAGGAGGGCGCGGGGGAGGCGGAGAGTGCGGCGCCGGGGAGGGGCGCGGAGAGGAGCGGGGACGGGAGGCAGAGGAAGGCCGCCGGGAGCGCCGGCTCGGCGGTCGGTGCGGGCATCGCGGCTGCCGCGACGAGGAGAGGTCAGTCTCGTGGCATTCGAGTGCGGGGGTGCGCGGTGGTGGAGGTGGGGGAGAGGGGAAGGTGAGCCACACAGCCGGGACGGGAGGGGGTGCGCGCGTCGGTTTTGTTCGCGACGACGATGGGTTGGGCCGTGTCCGTGTCCGTGTCCGTGTCCGTGTCCGTGTGGCTTCCCACCCGGTCGATGGCCGTTGGGGTTGGCAAGGCGTGTGAATTTGATGGGTTCTCCGGCTCATGAATCATGATGGTCTTTGTTTTTTTTTCCGATCGTGACCTGGCAAAAGATGGTCCCTGAAAGTGTAAAAGGATTCTGCCTAACAGCTCATCCACGTGAAGTCAAACTAACCGAGTTATGTTACATGTGACTAATCGGTTAATATAATGTTTGTGAGAAATATTGTATGCGCGCTATAAATCAGCTTTTCCCTCACATGTAGGTGGGCTTGTAAATAAATTTGATAGCTTCGCTCAAATAGATGATGTATTTTTTTTTACAACAAGATGATGTACGCATTCAATACACTGCACCAAGCACTAAGGTGTTTGGTTCGTGGAATCAAGTCATGCTTCATCTCATAAATTTTGGTGGAACCAACTCATTCCCCATCCATATACTAATTATTGGCTTATGAAGAATGAGGTGGTGATACATCAACTCATTCCATTCCACCAACCAGATAGAAAAATTGAGGAGTGAGAAGATGATGGACCACCTCCTTCCTCAAACCAAACACTCTAGTTACGACATGTTTGGATTGCATCACGGACCAGTTCCAGAGTCATTTGAACCTCAATCCGAACCTATTAGGCTCAACTCAACCAGCGAAACTACTCCGTCCGGAGCAATTTGATCCTGCAAACCAAACTGCCTATAATCCTCCTCTCCAAAACATAACTGATATTTTATTATTCCATTGACAACATAATAATTGCACTATAACAACACACTTCACAAATATTAAAGATGATAATATGCTAGAAGATTCAAGTATAATGGAAAATCAATTGGAGGTTAATTCAGTTTAAATGGAGTGGATATTACATATATCTATTGCTATTGCGAAACTGGAGAATGTGGAAGATGATCTACACGCCTCCGCTCTACATGTCGAGTAGTGAACCACACCATAAAATAATTGGTGTGGCTAGCGAATGTTCTGTAGTTCCACACTATAATTTGGCATTGTTTTAAAGGAAAAACACTTTAACTTCGTCAATGTTCATCAAAATGCTAATAGTAAACAGCCAAACACTTAAACGGGCTACACGTTCAATTAAACTGGATAAGCGGTTGATTAGATGGAACCGATTGATTACAGTGTAGCATTTAAACAACGTGTAAATAGACTATGTCTTGTATGTCAATTGCAAGTGTTGTGGGCTACATGACCGTGTGTCGCAACACTGACCTTCGCTAGGCCTTGAGCCTTGGACTCGTGTTATGACTCTATGTCTGCCATCCACAAAGGTAAGAATGGTGGGAGTGAGAAACACCATCTCGGATTCTTGCAGTGGGTTTTACGTTTGTAGTTGATGTAAATGAGAAAAACAAGTGGAAAAAGAAAGATGGGTGAAAGTGAGAAACAACAAACCAAAACAATATCATACTTTTATATCTAATAATAAAGAGGTAAAATTTCTTTCCTCGTAAAGTGAAAAGGAATCGGAATGTATTGGAGCAGATCAAACATCTGAGTTGAACTCTGATACACACGCATATTGATAGGAGACAATGCATGACTCCAAAAAGAAAAAGAAGATGGACGGACCAAAATTAGGAAGAGAGAAATTTTACCTATTTATTATTATTATTATTATATTATATATATATTCACAACTTATCTTTCAAGCTTTGTGAAGTTTTTTATTCATTTTTGTTCTATATTTCTCAAAGAGGCCATCATTTGTCTATACTTTTTTAGAAAATTGGAACAATAACACGACCCAAGGACAAAAGTATTTTATACTTTTTTTTATTACACGACACAACATAGACGCTCACCCCCTATTCTTTTGCCCTTATCAGTCGGTTTATCAGTCGTACTTCAGCTTATTCTCTCTCACAGAACACTATTGAAACAACCGAAATCAGCCATATAAATGACTAGTCAAATAAACTTATTTAAAGACCGGGCCAAGCAACATAACATATTTGCACTCATTTCTATAAACATATGTTCCATATAAACTTCTTTAAAGATCAGGCCTACAAATCCTTAAGACAAAAACACCGCAGGCGTCTCGTTGTCGATGAGAATGTCACCTACCACTAAGTACACATCACCACCGCCGCCCAGGAATTGGTCGGTCGCGGTCGTCGTTGACTGGATGCTTGCTTCGCTTCCCGCGGAGGCGGAGGCAACCCAACCGAGCTCATTTGGCCACCAGCGCTCTGTCTTTTTTAGAATTTTGAAGTGTCTTCGGTTCGAGGAATGAGGTTGTCTATTATCTTCTCACTTTTCACCTTTTCTATTTAGTTGGTGGAATGGAGTGAGTTGATGCATCACCACCTCATTCTTTATAGGTCAATAATTAATATATACATGAGGAATGGATTGATTACACCGAAATTTATAGGATGAACTCACGATGTATCACACTTTTATAAAGTGTGTTTGACATTGTGATGCTACTAGCAATAAATCGGTTTATTTTGTGCCTGTGATTGTGAAGTTGTGCCATTGTTGGGACTTGGGGCCGTTTGGGAGCGCTCCACGAAGTGAGAATCGCTTCCCGTCTGTCAAACATATTTTCCAGCGAGAAGTTCACTACAAGAACTGATTCGTTTTTTGACATAAAATTTATTTTTGACGCTGGTTTTTTGACGTTAATTATGACATAGTTATGTGAATTATGACATTAGTTATGTAAATTATGACACCAGTTATGTATATTATGACAAAAGTGCAATGTTAAAAGATGATTGCCCTTCAACGCATGTCATAACTAACGTATTATGACATAAACTCATGTCACAACTAACGTATTATTATGTCATAAACTATATCATAATTAAAATCACAAAACTAGCGTCACAAATGAATTTTATGTCAAAAAACCAACCATTTCTTGTAGAGTAATTCTTCGCTGATTCTGTGAAGTGATTCTCCGAAATGAACTAAGAGGCTGAGAGCTAAAAAAAAGTAGCTTCACTTGATTCTATAAAGTGATTCTCTATCCTGATTTTGAGAGTTTTTTATGGTAAAGAATCAAAAGAATCACTTTCAGCCATAAAATCACTTCATCAGATAATCAGAGCATAGAATTAGAATGCACAGCAGAAGGGCACTTCAAACGTTTTCTTTTGCTGCGACACACGCTTTTGGATGGGCCTATCCGGCCTCTCACACTATACAAATACAAGTACATACAACAAGTACTCCCTCCATATTGAAAAACTTGACGTTTTGAACAAGGTTTAGGTCAAACATTGAGAATATAAATCATAAATAACTTTTAAATTATTGAGTTTAGAGATGTAAAAATCATATAAATAATTTTTTCTTGAAAAGTACTTTCATAAAAATATACATATACCACTTTCCAATAAATATATTTTTAAAGAAACAAGTGGTTAAAGTGATGTTTTGGAGACCATATCGCTATCTAAGACATCTATGTTTCACGTGACATCATCACACACTGTCTCTCTCTCGGGACGGGAGCCCGGGACTGACCTCGCTGCACGCTGCCGCCGTGCCTCTGGCCGGACGGCCGCGTCGCTCTGCCGCCCACTGTCTCCTTCCCGGGACGATGACTGCTGCACTCAGCGTCATCTCTATTCACGCTCATCATGTTCTTGGTGCTCGGATGCGTTGCGGCAGTTTTGCAAGGTGGCGTGAGTGGCGCTCGCGGTCGTTCATGCCATACACGAAACGTTCATGGCAATGGCACGACGCATATGGCGAGCGCTGCTAGGTCGCTCGTGTGCCGTGTGCGGACTACAGTCTACAGGCCGTGGAAAAGCGCTGCTAGCTCGTTTTGTCCCCGAGCCAACGTCGTTTTGCCGTGATCGGACTACAGTCTACAGTCTACAGGCCAGCCAACGACGACGCGGTACCGGCCCGCAGCAATATTCGGCCCACCTATATATATCAGTCCGGTCAGCACGCGCGTGGTCCACAAACTACAGGAGCCATACAACACAGCCACGCAGGAGACAACAGCTTATGGGGAATCCTGCGGTCTGCGGATGCCGTGCGCTGCCGGCCGCAGCCCATCGCTCGCATTGGCACCACGGTCTGGACGACTAGCCGTGCCCATGCTAACGGCCTGGCCCTGGCCGTCAGTCCCGTCACATCTTTCAGCGGCGGGGCCTGTGTGTGCCTGTCTGACTGTGAGGAGTCAGCGTCGCATGGATGGATCCGGATCCGGTGCCTGCTCCGCTCGCTGGGCGAACACGAAAGCAAAGTGCAAAGACACGCCGATCACTCGTCAACCGGCGCCGGCCGGTGGATGCGCAAATGCAAATGCAGAAGCAGACGAACAAGCTCCGGCCAACCCTAGCCTGTTGTTTCCGATCTCGATCTCCACAGGACCATAGAACACCACATGCCCACAACCCGCAAGCCAATTCAACGATGAGCTCCTCGCGGCCGTCGCCGTTCGTGGTGTGCATGTTGGACGCATGGTTGATGCGGACGGGACGAGAACCGCCGGCAATTAATATTTGGCGTCCGCGCGATCGATCGATCGAACGAACCAGCAGTGGACCCCGTGGGAACAGGAGGCCCAGGTAACCAGAGAGGCTCTCCTGCTGTCCTGCCTCCTTCCGCCCCGGTCCTCTCCTACCCGAGGCGCATCGCCGGAGCCCCTCCCTCCGGCCGTGCGATGCAGACGCCGGCGACCATCTGCGGGGTCCACGGGGACGCATTCACCCCATGCCCCCGCTGCCCCACCCCTCCTGGAAGCAGCATCCGGAAGCCTTTCACGGGCCCTTCTCGACGGACGCCAGGGCACCGGCTCCTCGCTCCCATGGCCTCCATCGTCGACTCACCCGGGACCGGGAGCTCCTCCGACTTCGCCAAGCGCATAGAGCGCGCCTGGCTAATCTTCCAGGTTCTCTCCCACACCCCAGCCCCACTAATCACTCTGCTGCCGTGCGATGCTTACAAGAGTTTCTTGCACAACCATCCGTTATTACGTTTTGTACGCATGCTCATCTTTATATATTTACACACACGCAAATCATCGGCAAATCCGAATATTCGCTCACAAGAGGAGTTAAGTCTAGGATTTAAGATGCTACTAAGGCTTTCGCAAAAAAAAAAAAAGGAGAGAGAAATTATTGATTACTATTACAAAGTCTAAGAGTTGTTTGGTTTGGACTATCGTACGCCATGTTATACCAGTAGCAGCCACGGAGAGCAGGTGCATGCTAAGTAGGCCTGGATATCGAGCCAGCTCGGCTCGTTACAGCTCGGCTCGTTATAGCTCGGCTCGTTAGCAAGCTGGCTCGACTCGGCTCGTTATACTAACGAGCTAGAAGAGCAGCTCGGCTCGGCTCGTTATACAGCTCGAGCTGGCTCGTTTGGCTCGCGAGCCAAATTATAAAAACACAATTTCTCAAAGCACATGTAAATTTAACGAAGAATAATACTTATATATAAAAACATAATTTTCCTTATATAATTATATCTTCTTAAGAATAAATATGATTTCCACCATATTGTTGGACGCCTGGACATTCTATGATAGCTAATTTAAGTTTGTTGGCTTATGAATTAATTGGCTCGTACGAGCTAACGAGCAGCTCGCGAGCCAGCTCGAGCTGGCTCGTTATAAAACAAGCTGGCTCATTATGAAACGAGTCGAGCTCGAGCCGAGCCATTAACGAGCGAGTCGAGCGAGCTAGCGAGTTTCGAGTTTTTCGTCCAGGCTTAATGCTAACATAGCCACGCAAAGACTATGGCTGCGATCATGTATGTGGGCAGTGTTTGGTTTTGATAAAAGTTGTGGCCGCCACACTTCTCCCAGCACAGAAAACACACCACACCTCGGGTGAGAAAATACTTCGCCTCACCTTTGGCAAGGGCTTATGACGGATATATTGAGCCATGGGCTATAAAAAAAGTTGTGGTAGAGCCACAAATAGCAAGGCAGACACTGCGGCGGCAAATCAAAGAGCCCCTAACTCTTAACTTACACAAAACGTGTTATAAGCAAAATATCATAAATTACTAGAAAGAGTATAGTATATGATAATTCGAAAATTGGAGGAGTCCGTGTCCCTATTCCTTTCAATTTACAAAACACACTAGTCATTAGTGCACCTTTAATATTCATTTAAATTCACAAGATACGCACGTGTGTGAACAGTGGGCGTAGTCCATCCGCGTTCGAGAACATGTTTTTTTTTAGCAAAAATAAAAGAGTGACTCCCACGCCCAAGAGTTCCCGATAGGGAAAAAAGAAGAAGTTTTACTTCGGTGTAGGTTTTAAAAAATTATTCGTCTTCTTCTTTTTCTTTCTTTTCTTCTCTGCCATGCCACTGCCAAAAATCCATCATCGGCACCAGCCAGCCAGCCAACGACAAACTTTATATTGGCTCACGTCATATTTAACTCACCTATCATTAGTGACTGACGAGCGCTAGTTTCGTTTGGTTAGAGCAACTCTAACGGTTTTGCAAATGAGTTTGACATTCTTGTTTTTTTAAAAACGTCTAAACATCTCTTATCTAAGAGCATATCCAACAATTTGGTAAAATTGACTTGCTAAATGTTGTGTTTTAGCAAGTTGCTAAAATAATATACCAAATTAAAAAGAAGCTCTCTCCAACAGTTCTCTATTTTCAACTTGCCAAAACTAAAAAAAAGGTCCACCACATATATACACACTACTTATTGTAGTATATGTCAATGCATGCGCATCCATGCAAATGAGCGAGCACATGCAATACAATCAGTGATAGATGAGGCACATAATAAGTTCATTCTCATTGCACTTGCCGCACCTCTCCGTCCCTCCGTCCGCTGCCACCACCTTGCAGCTGCCGCCGCACTCCCAGCACGGCACGAACCGTGTGCCGCCGCAACTCTCGCAGCCACGACCGTCCTTGGCCGCGCACGTCTCGTATCGCGCCTTGGCCCACCGCATCATCTCCCGCGTTTGAGGATAGCAAGTTTGTATATATGTGAGTGTGAGACCTCAGGATAGCAAGTTTGGATAAATAACAAGTTGATTTGAGGAGTTGTTGGAGAAGGATTTTTGTGATTTTGCCAAATTAATAAGGATGGCAACTTGATTTGAGGAGTTGTTGGAGATGCTCTAACGGTTTGACAAATGAGCTTAGCATTTTTAGCAACTTGGCAAACACCGGGTGATATTTGAGATATATGCCAAGTTGCAGTTCGTTTGGCAATCGCCCTCGTGTGCTACTCCTGTGAGATATTTTCCTCTCGCATGCACAATTATTTAACTTTACCAAGTCTAAATGCAAAATCATTGGATCTTGACTCTTTTTACTTTTGCCATATTAATTTAAGAGTTGACAAATATCATATTTTGTCAAACAAAAAATACAAAATCATTGGAGTTGCTCTTAGAGCATCTCTAACAGTTTTGCAAATAGGCTTTGCATTCTTATTTTTGCAAAAAAAAAATCTAAAAATTTCTTATCCAACGGTTTGGCAAATGAGTTTGACATTTTTGTTAACTTAGCAATATCCTGATATGAGTAGTATATATGCAAACCTCGTCCGCTCTTGGCATCGCCGCTCCACGCGCGATTTCCGTCCTCCGCGCGTGCCCTCGCGCGTTTTCTCTCTTCCCCGCACATATATGCAAAGTGACAATGCAAAAACCGTTGAGATTGTCTCTTTTTATCTTTGCCATGTTCTTTTGAGACTTGGCAAACTTCCAATTTTGCCAGACAAAATATGGAAAACCGTTGAAGATGCTCTTAGGGCGGCCGCAACGGTCCTAGATTGCTCCTAGCTAGGAGCAAGTCCCGACAACATACAAAAATTCTAGTCTAACCGTTCACAATCCCCAGAAAAGTGTAGGTTCCACTTATAGAGTTTTTTTACTATAAATCATTATGGAAGCAGCATAAACTTCCCTTTAAGGGATGTGTTGGATCGTTGAAATATTGGTACAATGAGACCATGAGACAGGGATAGTAGCAAATGTCTTAATGCGGGGGATTAAACGAGGAGAAACATATCTCTATCGAGGTTTATGGGACAGGGATGGTATGTAGCCTCCCATCCCCGCTTCCTCGGGGACCTGGCTATGACAAGGCTCATTAGCCCATAATGGATGGTTCTCAATATTAATGCCTAACACATAGGTATATATATATATATGATGTATGTAGGTTGAACCCTGACTCTATCTCTTCAGCTACTCTCTTCTCAACACCTCCCTCTCGTCGCCACATCAAATCCCTGTAGGTATGTTAGACCGATTTCGACTCTCTCCACCGGCCAAGATCTGTGACATGTGAGATTGTGAGCCTGTAAACCATTAACTTTAGTGTATGAGAATTAAGATATCGCATGTCTTAGTGGTTGTCATGTTCATGTATACGTCTGTGATATATTATTATGTGCGAAATAATTCCTCGTGTGGTTTCAGGGATGGGGTGCCTTGTCAACCTTCGCGGGGATAGGGATGTAACTATCGACGGGAAATTTCATCGTAGACATCTCTACTCCCACCCTCCCTCTCGTGCATGCGACTGTGCGCCATAGCATACTCCGCCTGTCGCTTCTCTATGTTGGAGACATAGAGAGTCAGAGTCAGTCTCATATACTAATGGGAATTTGGTGTGGCGATCAGGGGTGGGAAGAGAGCAGTTGAAGAGATAGAGTTAGGGTTACAACCGACATTATATACATATATAGGCCTTGAGAGCGTTGTGGATTAATGGGCCTCATCGTAGTTGGGTTCCCACGAGGAGCGGGCACTAGTACAAAAATGATTTTTCGGTACACCTCCCTTTTCTACACAAGTGCATTGTAAAGTTCTAGCTCAAGATTTTAATGTGAGGAGAGGTAGAGGAAGACCGAAATTGATGTGGGGGGAGACAATAAAGAGAGATCTAAAAAGTTAGGATATACCTAGAGATCTATGTTTGGATAGGAATGCATGGAGAACAGCCATTGACGTGCCTGAACCGTGACTAGTGCCTCTTGTTGGGTTTCAACTCTAGCCTACCCCAACTTTCTTGGGGCTAAGAGGTTTGGTTGTTGTTGTTGGTACACCTCCCTTTTCTAACAGAGACGATTTTCTTATCACACCATCTACAACTTTTATGAAAGGCTGTAGCTATACAATTGTTGCTAAAGATCCATTTAGGAACGGTTCAATTAAGAAATACAGTTCAATTAAGAAATACGCCTCTAAAAATGTGTCCATTTTTTAGAGATGGTTTCGTTAAGATATAAATAAATTCATATCTTTTTCAAATAAAGTCGGATGAAGACAAAATTTATATCAAAATTCGGACGAAGACAAAATTTATATCAAAATTATAGAGCTCGATGAGATCTAAAACTTTATAGTTAACAAAATTTTTGTTTGATATCATTTAGGGTTCCAAACGTATAAATTAAGTTTCAGATTTTGAATTTCTTTTTTTAAAAAAATTCAAATGACCTTGGATGGAGAATTATCCTATATGACAGTGTAGCACTAGATGAAATATAAAACTCATGAAAGTTTTCTCATTTAAGTTTCAACCCTATTTGGCTGGTCGTTTGTATGGCTGATTTCAGCTGTTTCAGTAGTGTTCTGTGAGAGAATAAGCCGAAGTACGGCTGATAAGGGCAAAGAACGGGGTAGGACTAGACACAAGTGAATGTGCGGTGGAGTGGTAGGGTTTAAACCGTGCGAGCAAGAGGTGTGACTTTGAATCCTAATGTGCAGTGGAGTGGTAGGGTTTAAACCGTGCGAACAAGAGGTGTGACTTTGAATCCTAATGTTGACGCTTATAGAAGATTTAAGTGAAAAGGTGAAAAATAAATCTTGTGAACCCTAAAATGCTTTTTTGTACTAGTGTGGGATGGGAAGCTGCAATGCATAAATCCTGATGGGAATGAGTTTCTCTCCATCTAATCCCCTGTGGAGAGAGATTTGATATCATCCACGTCTTCAATAGATGAATTCCTCATAGAGACTCAAGGACATCTCTAAGCCCCTAGCATTGATGACGTTGTTTTAGCTCGGCAAATTCTCTAAGCACCAAACCAAACAGGTCCACAGCTAGTTTGTTCATGGTTAAGGAAATATCTCCTCCATTTTACAAAGAATGTCACTCTCATTTTCTAGAAGTTAAATATTTTCTAACTTCAACCAATTATATATAAAATAATATTAATATCTATATTATGTAATTAGTATCATAAGATAATCATAAAACATATTTTTATAATAAAATTATTTAGTGATATAAATATTACAAATATTTTTTTATTAGCATTTAGTGTCTATTTTTTTGGATGGACAGGTCACAGGTGCAATGATCAAGCAGGTCATGACCCTTTTGGTATATACCTCCTAGCCCTAACTTCACTCTCAGTTTTCATAAAGTTCTACCAAATATTTTTAAAAAAATAACTAGATTTGAGTGGGAAGCTGATGAAAATTACTTCTTTATTCACACTATGTACTAGAAGCTAAAAAAAATCACCCTCCACTATTTTTATTTAGGATGTGTTTGGTTCGAGGAAAAATGGTCATCATTTTTTCAGTCTTCACCTTTTCTGTTTGACTGGTGGAATAGAATGAGTTGATGCATCACCAACTTTTTTTCTTATTTTTGTAATAATTAATATATGCACGAGAAATTCACTAAAATTCAAGATATGAACCTATATACTTCCTCCGTACCCATATTAATTATCGTTTTAGAAAAGATTAGAGTCAAACATTGGGAATATAAATCATCAATAACTATTAAGTTTCTAAGTTTACAAATATAAAAATTATATAAATAGATTTGTCTTGAAGAATACTTTCATAAAAATATACATATATCACTTTTTCATAAATATTTTTATAAAAATAAGAAGTTAAAGTTATGTTTTGAAGACCGTGTCGCTATTCTAAACATCAACTTAATATGAGTATGGAGGAAGTACATCATCTTATGAAATATGAGTTAATTTCAGGGACCAAACACCCTAGTATTTACCACAGAATCACGGGTACTCTCCGGCTCTCTCGATCGTAATCATTTCTTTGCCTTTGCCTCCGATGCAGCAGGAGTCTGAACTCTGACGTGTGCTAGTGCGTGGACGCGTGGTCCACAAGAGGCCCTGCCTCTCCTGCTGTCCTGCCCTCATTGCGCCCGCTCCTCTCCGACCCGAACCGGAGCCCCTCCGTGCGATGCAAACGCCGGCGACCATCTGCGGGGCCCGCGGGGCAGCCTTCACCCCTTGCCCCCGCCGCCCCACCCCTCCTGGAAGCCTCCGGAAGCCTTTCACTGGCCCTTCTCGGCGGACGCAAGGGCACCGTCTCCTCGCTCCCATGGCCTCCACCGTCCACTCACCCGGGAGCTCCTCCGACTTCGCCAAGCGCATAGACCGCGCCTGGCTAATCTCCCAGGTTCCCCCACACCCCCCTGATCGCTCTGCTTCCGGGATGTTTGTTTATTTGTTCGATTGGGCGATGTGTTACCTAAACTCTAGTGGGTGCGACCAAACACCCCCTAAGTTGTTGTCGTTTTAGGAATATTCCGTAGTTGTGGGTGTAGGCGCGTGGCTGTCCTTTGTGTAAGGTGTATTTTTCCACGCGAGTAACCTCATTTCCATTATAGAATAACGGAAATACACAGCATTCAGACAGATTACAGGCGCAGCAACAAGGCCGAGAAAGCAAAAGAGAGAACTTACCTCACTCAGACAGGCTACTTATCTAGACAGCCATCCAGACAAGGAACTAACAGTATCAAACTTGCTGTGATTACCAACAAAACGAGTTCATAACCACCGACCGACAAGACAAAACAACAAGACCTTAGCAAATCTTTAGGTTGGATCCAAATAGGTCCTTAGCTATGTATACCCTCCTTTAAACAAGGCTTAGCTACTCTAGCGTTTACCAATTTTTTATGTTTCTAATGTGAACTTTGAATTTTGTGGTTCATTAGGATTTATGAGTTGTTCAAAGGAGCTGTACAACTAATTTTCCCTTATGTGATAACTAGAGTATTGATACTATTATTGTTTTGCGGAGCGTGGTGTGGCCTTCAACGTGAAATATCCTCATTCTAAGGCATATTTATATGCTAGGATGCTCTTATATTATCTGATTAATTCAATTACTTGTCTTGTGTGTACAAAATAAGGAGAAGTGTTCCAAAGATTTGGAAGAACATGGTGTTGATTATTTTCATGTATGTGATATAAACCTGATTTGGAGAACATGGATTGAAAATGGAAATGCTACTTCGTCTAATTGTTTCTTTTAGTTCTTGAAAGCTGTAACTAATAAAAATATATGTAACGTTAATTATATGATGCACGTTGCTTAAAAGTCAAATTTGCATTACCTAGAAATCAAATTTGCGGACGCCTTGCCTAATGGGCAGCTAAATAATGGTCCCAGTTTCTTGTTATTCCGTCATCTGAGGCTGGTCACTAGAGAAGAGAGTTAAATTTGATCAGAAGTGGGAAAACCTAATCTTATCTACAGTAGTGCTTTTTATTAGTGTGCAGCTTTGTCCTGCAGTCTAACTCTAACATTCATGATCTGGTGGTATGCAGCAACCAAGACCAATTTCTTGCTCTTCCTGTCAATCTGCTGGCCACGTAGAGTGCAAGTGGTGTGCAGGAACAGGCTTTTTTATCCTTGGCGATAACATGTTGTGTGAAGTACCCTCAAGAAATTCAAAATGTGTGATATGCTCTGGAAAGGTTGTATAAGTTGTTCCTTGCCGTAATTTACACATTTTGCGAATCCATCTACATGCAGACCACTTAACGTGAAATAAGTATGCTGTGTAGCACTTTTGTGCTCCATGAACATTTACATTAGATATTCTTCTATCTCAGGGCTTAACAAGTTGTGCTGATTGCCAAGGAACTGGGTTTCGTGCCAAGTGGCTTGAAGAACCTCCTATTAACAAATGAGGAAGTCAATCATACTGTAAAATTTACCATTTCACAGTAAACTAGCTACTTTTATGCTCCTCCGTCCATATTTTCCATATGTAACTATGGTAATATTATTTTCCTGTAACTGCATCAATTCCATGCCTATTGTGACATGTTCTTAATTATTCAACATACATTTTCTGTAAGAACATGAGTACCAAGAGGTATTTTTTGCTCTAACTCTCAAATTTTGCCTCAGCATCCTTCATCTTTTCTTGTGCAGTGCCCAATGTTTCTCTCTCTTACTTGTTTTGTACATAAACAGATGAAGATGCATACTACCATTCAGAGAGATATATATATTTTTAATGAAATGCTCAGGAAATAAAACTGTTTCTGTTTAAGTTATTCATAATCAGTGTTTTCCTCTTAACAATCACTCACCTACCGTTTAGCCTGCTGAAACGGCCATTTAAACGGGATAAACGTCTGATTAAACAGAAATGGCGTACCACCGTTTAGCGTTTAATAGTGTTTAAACAAGCTAAATGACTATTTAGGACCAGTTTGGTAGAGCTCCTCTTCCTAATGCTTGAGATTTACTTCTTGATTCTCTTATTTAGTGATTCTTGTGGGAGCAGGTGAGAAGTGATTGTAGTGGTGAACTGGTGATTGAACGGGGAGCTGTGGAGAGCATATTTTTAGCTCCCAGTTTTGTAGTGTAAATGGAGAAATGATTCTTGTTAGGTTCCCACCAGAATCCAGTTGGATTTTAACTATTTGGCAGGACTCCACAAAATCTGCTATATTGTTTTTGTTTAACGGACCATATCATTGTGAGATCAGATAATTTATGCCAGCATATTTCCTTTGGTCATGACATGGAAAAAATGTAATATATGTCTAAAATAGTGAAAATAAACTGCAATTCGTCAGCAAATAGAGAGTGATCTCATTTCATGTTAGCACAGGCAAATAACTTGACGCTTGAAGGTAAATTGTGTACAGGCCCCAAAGTATTATGGGAAAGATGATAAATAGTTTAACAGCTATGGATGAAAAAATTAATTAGTTTCATTTCGATAATGTTGTTTTAGTTAGGTTACAAATAAGCCCTTGCAGAACTGGAAGTCTTTGATTAAGTTGTGATATTCACTCTTGTGTATTCCTTTTACTTGTTGTTTTTTTAGCTAAATACCTCAGTAAATGTTACAACCATGAAATCTTGTAGAGTTTTTAAGCTAAATCATCATTGGAAACACAGATCTGCCTTTTTTTTTTATAATTGCATATTGTTTTTCTTTGCCATTATGGTATTGAATATTGTTTTTCATTTGAATTGATGTAGAAATTGCTGCTAGTTGAGAGCCATGTCACATTAGCTGTCTACAAATCCTTGTGCTTTCTTGTTTCTATAAGAACAAAATATTTTGGAACTTTGAAGGGATATGCTACTTTTGTATCACACAAACGAACCTGTACTATGCTGCCAGAACACCTTTTGACAACTTATCTAAAATAATTTGAGTATGTGCCTTTCTTTGTCAGAGGGCTTGCACATATTCTGATAATTATTTGGCACCATATTTGCACATGGCTGTATTTGGCACTTTCTTCTCATATGGGAGGGTTAGGTTTTATATGTACTTTGTCAGGAACGTATTTTTAGAACCCACTGAATTTGAAGCTCATCAGATAGGAACCTTGGATGAGCTGGCTTGTAAATTTCAGAAAATTCTTGCTTTTTAAATCTGAAATGAAATTCGATGAGAGCAAAGCTATCCAATTAAACCTAAATAGTTATGGTGTATTTTTTGTGTTTTGTGATAGTAGACTATTGAAGATGCCAAAATCCCTTTCCGCGCCACTTTGAGGTCCACAGCATATCTTCGCTAAATGAATTTATAATGTCATGAATGGACTTGGCTTGACTTAAAAATATAGCATTCAATAGCTGTTTCCTGAACAAAATTATTAGTTGGCTTTGGCACTGTCTCTTAACCTATGCATTAGGGCCAAGTATGCAAAAGACAAATCTACCCTATGCTTACTGTTTTCTTCCTTTGTAAGCAAATGAAGTTATCCGTAAGATCTGAAGGGATAACATTGTGAAGTACAATTCATCAAGCTTGCAATATTGTTGTAGCGCTATGGACAAGCTTGTTATTTGTCCCCAGCAATTATGGCTTTTATTCTAGGGATGGTTTTGTTTACTTGGTTGCCCATTTGGTTAATATGTTGTAAATTCCATGGCGGCGATTTCTTGAGGGTTGAGTACTGCATATTGCCCTTCATATATTGCAATATTCACATCATTAATGAATCATCTTTGTATGTTCAAATTTATTTTAATGTAGCTTTTGCTTGTGCTGATTAACTTGAAATTGCAATTTTGGACTGTTTATATTGTATGTGGCTCTATGCATTGACTGTTGCATTGTTGTACCGTGTCATCAAATTTATCCCTGTGTGCCTTATCTTAGGAAAAACTAAAGATGAGCAATTTTGTAGAAAAGAAGATGATGCATTGATATCTGGAACTCCTTGATATTTCCCTGTTTTGTCATTTCTATTTTGTTGCGGGCTATTTTATCTTTTCCGTTGGGCTCATTTGCTATGCAGTAGAGATGTTGTCAGCAGTTAAGACAAAAAAATGTACCAAGGATTGGACTGCTTTGAGCAATACAACACAGATCCTCCAAATGGAAGTAGCCAAAGCTGTTTGTTTGTTTGCCATTGCTATTGAAAGAACTTACAGCGCAAAACAAAACGACAATTGATTGGAGTTGTATGAATTGATTGTGACTTTTATGGCATATTTTTGCATTACCCTTACTTGTTAAAGTTCTACATTAGATACTTGGAATTATGCAGCTTTCGTGCAAAACAATGTCTCAGTATATAGGATTATGTAGTTACTGATCTTTGACAGTGGGCTTGAAATTAGATGTCTTAATGACTAGACCTACCTTGATTTTTCCTCCCCTGGAAGACCTGCTTTCATGGGTTTTGTTTCACCTTTGTTTCTAGATTTGCTGTATTTTCGCTTTGTAGATTTGCTTTATTCAGAAAAAATAGCCTATGATCAAAATCTACCTTTATGTTATGTGATGGTTGATTTGGACACCTTTAACTTAAGAAATTTATGAGATCAAGATAAGCAAGATATTCAAGGTTATTTTTAATCATTCAATAAATAGTTATGATTTTACAAGCTCACTCTTGATATCTTCAGGTACATTCTCAAACCATCCGCTCCCCGTCAGGAATAAAAAGATGGATTGCTATTTATTATTTATTTACTGTTCCTCTAGAAAATTGGATGAAAATGACGTGCACATTGGGACACTTTGTCATGCACCAGATAGCCCTTTGCACGGTCCATTAGCTCACAATTCAAATACATGAATGGGATCTAATTGCTTGTCGATTAGGGAATCTTGAGATGTTGTCGGAATTTGTGTTAGCACTTGGCAAAATAATGGTGCAGAGTTGGGTTTGCGTGTGGTGCCGGTTTACTCTATCCAGTCCAAAATAACAAACATCACAAGTCCATTTGGTGCATGATGAGCGAACCATGCTCAACCTGGTTGGTCCCCGGAGCTGCTGGGGCGTCGTATGACTCACGATCAGGTTGGTTTAAAGCACAGGTAGGCCTTCAAGTTCTGTTTCCTCCAAGTTGTCATTGCGGTCCTGAACTGAAAATCAGGTGTAGGCATGCAGAATTGTCCATCTACAAAATCAGTGGCAAGATGGCCGCATCACAAAGTTTTCTTTAGAGAGTAAGGACAAGAAAAAAACAGATATCTTGGCCATTTTTATGTCCAGCTGGCAATCGACAAGGTAATGAACGCAGCAGTTGGACAGAATAAGTAAGGCTCTCTGTATTGATTATGCTTGGCAGATCTTTGATAACTGGTCAAGTTCTATGTTATCTAGGGGCATGTTTTTCAGGTCTACTTCAAAAACTCCAGCGTGGAGTAGCTTCACAATGGAGTTGGAGTATGGAAGGAGGTGTTTGGCTTGGAGATTAGCTCTAGCTCTAGGAATACGAGGGGTTTTGGTGGGAATTATCATTTATGCATTTGTAAATGATAAGTGCTCCTTCGGATAACTGGAACTTTAGAGTATTTGAATCATTAGGTATAGATGTTTACAGGAATTCTTAGAGAAATATAGAACACCACTTTCAGCCATAAAAATCACTTCACTAGGATAACTATTATCAATTATTTTCCAGGAAGAATCAGAAGCAAGAAGCAATAGGAGAGGAGACGAGGAGCTCTGCCAACACCCTCGGACCTTCAAGCTTGCTGTTGCTGCCTTCTATGGTTTGCTGCCATACATGGTACAGACGCTGGCTGAAGCACTCGCAGGCCCTGTTTGGATTCTTTAGCTGTGCTAGAGGTTAGAGTTATTTTGTAGCTTATAATTAGCCCTAAACTAACTTTAGCTAAAGAGTTGTTTGGATAGAAGGGTTAGATTGACAATAAATATACTTTTCCAATCATTTGGTGGGGTAGAGGTTAGAGAGAGAAATCACTTTTCTAGTGGCCCCAATCAGAAATAGCCCAAATAATCACCTCTTGGTGGGGATAGTTTTTTAGGGTGAGCTAGATGCAAATAGCTCAAATTAACCTTCTTGTTTGATACTTTAGGGCTAGTTGAGCTCCAAATAACTCAAAGTAACTCTAGCCCTTGGATCAAACAGGGCCGCAGTCTCGCACTCTGCGGCGACCCAAGTGAAGCCAAACGATCTTGCAAGTACGTACGTACGGTACGCCGTTGCAGTCGTAATCATGGCACCGCCGGCGGTCCTGGGCGAGTGTTTACTCGGTACAGGTTGCTGTCCAATCAACAGGTTAATAACAGGCCCTGCCTGGGGACGGACATGCTTCGATCCGCATGTGATTGGATTGGATCTTGTGGAGTTGAGCTTCGAGCTTGATATCGGTGGTGGATGTGTACGTACATCGGTATCAATATGGGCATCACGGGTTGCAGTTGCGGCATCATAACTGGGGAATGTACCGGATTTGAGGTAGAGGTGCGGAACATGACTTCCGACGGTCGTTGTTGTTGGGGGTTGATCAATACCGTCATAAATTCCGCCTATATGTATTTCTCAGAAAGGAGGAAAGCGATATATAGCTTCATCTTCATGGGAGGAGGAGTTTTGTTCATGGGATGGGAGGAAACGATTCGCCCAAGGGAAAAGAAAAAGAGAAGTAATTGACGATGCAAAGAAGGTGACGAGTGAACACTTAAATTCCATGTCTTCGCAATGTCACATTGGCTAACACTCCTTTTCTCTTCTTTCTCTCCTTCTTCAGTCCATTAAACAACGGTTTTGCTGACTTGACGGACGTTCAAAAACGTGTTTGAATTTTGTGCAGCAAAGAGCGAGAGTGTTTCAATGCCATGAAGTATATCAAAACACACACGTGAAGGAAGCACATTCCACTCAGAGCTTTCATTCCAGGGTGTGCCAAAGCTGCCGACGAGATGAGAGTTCAATTTCCAAAAGGAAGTGCCAGAAAAATCATCTCGGGTACCAACATTTTTTTCTTAATTCCTTTCCGATGATCAAGTATATGGAAGCATGACAATTTACGCCAACTTTTGAGCATGCCGAGAATAAATGGTCATAATTAGCTCTTGTGGGTTTCTTTCCATGCCATCCAATTATTTTCACGGCGCAGTGCAAAGTCTCTATCATAGGTCAAACACATCATTTAACCTGGTGTCAAGTGAACTAGCACACGTATATCGAAAAGTCAAATGCCTTCAACTTCGAACAAGTATATATACAAGAGATTACCAAGGCTATGTTCGGCTTAGAGTAACTCTAACGGTTTTGCTTTTTTTTTACTAAACATGGTATTTGTTAACTTTCAAATTAATATGTCAAAGGTAAAAAGAGTCAATTTCTAACGGTTTTGCATTTAGACTTAGCAAAACTAAAAAAAATATGCACGCGAGAGGGAAATATCTCGCGGGAGTAGCACGCGAGGGCGATTGTCAAGCGAACCACAACTTACATATATGCCAAATATCACTCAGTGTTTGTCAAGTTGCTAAAACTGCTAAGCTCATTTGCCAAACCGATGGATAGAAAATTTTTAGATGTTTTTTGCAAAAACAAGAATGTCAAACTCATTTGCAAAAGTGTTGGAATTGCTCTTATGAGCCGAGAATAAACTGAAACTTCTGATTTGATGTGAGAGAAAAATACCGTTCCACGACTGATCTGTACAGATTAAAACCAGTTTGTAGCTCAAGCGAACAGATGTAATAAGTATCAATAAATTAATCATTAAATTTATTTTTTACAATACAATTATTTAAAAAATACACAAATGTTACTAATTAATATTCCTTTATAAATCTAGTTAAAATTAAGAGAGTTTGATTAGCTGGCAAATCCAGAGAGAGAGGTGGGCACACAACATGGGCGAGTATTACCCATTGGATATTTGGATCTTGCATCTGCGACAACACCTGTGGTTGTGCGGGACCCATACGGGTACCAACCCGCTCGCTCACAGTTTTAATCCGGTTTTCTCACAAAGGTAAGCAACCGTATACCGTATCTTGCGGTCGATACAACTCCAAGATTCATGCATCACATGACGCCCGAACCACACTGCTTTAAGATTCGTGCATCGCATACCCGGCACAAATCTTGAAGCAATAGCGAACGGTGTAGGATAGGGCATGCAGCCGTATGGGGTAGGCCTTTGCGTGGATGTGTTTCCGCTCACAGTTTGCGCGCAGCTCGCTAGGGGACAAGAGGGCTGGCCGTTCTTAGCCGGCCAATAGCATAACAGAGCAAAGGATTTTAGAGAGAGAGAGAAGGTGGGAGATCGAGGAGAGAGGAAGGCCGGCCTGTCTCTCCCGTCGCGTCTCTCTTCCTTTCTTCCCTTCCTCTGCTCATTTGGCATTTGCCCTGCTCTCCAAACACGAGCTATTTTTTTGCCTGCTGCCGCCCATTCACCAATCCGTTCGCTCCGGTCTCTCTCTCTCTCTCTCGCTCGGCATCTTTAAAACGGCCACCTCCAGAGGCCACCATAGTTGGCCACCCACCTCGTCCTCCTTTCCTCTGCCGTCTCTCTCTTTCTAGTTTCTATAGCCACGCACGCGCAATGGCGAAGCCTCGCAAGAACAGCACCGCCGCTGCCAACAACAACAACAACAACAACAACAACAACAACAACAACGTCGCCGCCGCCGGAGACCTGACGGCGCGTGCAAAGCCGAAGCGCACGCGGAAGAGCGTGCCCCGGGAGTCCCCCTCGCAGCGCAGCTCCGTCTACCGCGGCGTCACACGGTCTGTACATATCATAGCCAGCTGATCGATCAGAGCTCACTCGGCCGGTCGGTCCGCTGCTCCTTCTCGTTAGTTAGTTAATTCTCCGGCGAACTGAAATCGGAATTGATGAATCGCTGCTCTCGCTGGCGGCGTACGTGTACACCCTGCAGGCACCGGTGGACGGGGAGGTTCGAGGCTCACCTGTGGGACAAGAACAGCTGGAACGAGTCCCAGAACAAGAAGGGCAAGCAAGGTCAGTGTACTCACTACTAATACTCAGTAGTGATCAGTATAGCTAGCTAGCTAATCCTCCTCTCCCGGCCTCTGGCGACTTAATTTCTCTCTGCTCGACGGGTGGGTCCCCGGGCCAGTGGATCACGATTCACGATGATGCTCTGTCCGGTGTCCGACCCTACTTGCAAGCCTCAAACTAAAAGGCTGAGGTGTATAGCATAGCAGTCTTGTAACTAGTAGTAATATTATTATTAATTAACAGGGTTTTAGCTGACCCTTGTGTCAGTAAGAACCGCTTAGTTAATCACCCCTATGCATGCTGGTTATTTGATTATACTAGTAAGCTAGCAGCAGTGATTGATTCAACCGGTGCTGACCATCTCTCTTGTTCTTGCTGCTCTCTTTTTGTTGTTGGTGCATGCAGTTTACCTCGGTGAGTGAGGCTCTCGAGTCACGGCCTTGGCATGACAATATGACATGCACATGCACATGCATGAGAGAGAGGGAGAGACTGAGAGGAGGAGCTCCCACTCGGCGGCCACTCCACTCTTCTTCTCTCTTTCAGAAAAAAAAAAGAAATTTCTCGCTGGTAGCGGCAGGGCGTGGCGTGCTGTGCTCATCCTCTCCATCAAAATAATAACTGTGGACTGTGGTGGATGGATGCAGGCGCGTACGACGAGGAGGAGGCAGCGGCGCGGGCGTATGACTTGGCGGCATTGAAGTACTGGGGCCCCGACACCATCCTCAACTTCCCGGTACCGCCAAAATTCACTCTGCCATTCATGCTGCATCCGGTTATTCACCGATTCTCTGCCGTCTCGTACTATGTACTCCCTCAGTCCCATAATAAGTGACCATTTAGCCTCTCTAGCTAAAGGATCACTTATTTTGGGACGGAGGGAGTACGTGTGAGGACATTTCTCCTGCCGAAAGTTTTCAATTCGGCCAGCCATGGGCGTGCCTACGTCTAGAATAATATCAGTCCATTCCTGCAAAACCTGCGCTGATGTGTTTGTTTCTGATAGGTAATTTCCATTGCTAGCTCTACAGAGAGAAATTCAGAGTCATAGTACATACGTACAGATTCTTTTTCCAGCTCCAGCAGACATGTGCATCATTTTTCTTTTTATTCTTGCACTCCACGCGCATGTTGCACCTGTGCATGAGGGAGTTCGAGTCCCCTGGCCCCCCTCCTATTCCAGGCTTAATTAATTCCTAATAAATACTTGTTATGTTGCAGGCGTCTGCATATGAAGCAGAGCTGAAAGAAATGGAGGGGCAGTCCAGGGAAGAGTATATCGGGTCCTTGAGGAGGTAATAACTACTCTTTGATTTCACCAACAACACCAAAAAAAAAAAACAGTGGCGAGATTTTTTTTTTTTGTATTAGATGAAATACTATATAATTCAATGGAAATGTCTGAACGTCACCGAATCACACCCATGCTTAACCAAATAATCAGGTCCATGAAATTTATCCACAGGAAAAGCAGTGGGTTCTCCAGAGGTGTCTCCAAATACAGAGGTGTCGCCAGGTATATACATACCATCTTGTTTTATGCCTTTCAACATCTCATCTTTTCTTAATTAATTAGTAACGAAAAAAAACATCTCTTCTGAAGAGTAGATAGCATCAGCAGCTCTTATTTATTTTTACTGTGTGTATGTAAATCTCTCTAGACACCACCACAACGGGAGATGGGAGGCGAGGATTGGTCGCGTTTTCGGAAACAAGTACCTCTACCTCGGGACTTACGGTAAATTCTGTTTCTTGTCAAATACTCCCTCCATATTGAAAAACTCGACGTTTTGGACAAGGTTTGAGTCAAACATTGGAAATATAAATCATAAATAACTTTTAAATTATTGAGTTTAGAGATGTAAAAATCATATAAATAAATTTGTCTTGAAAAGTACTTTCATAAAAATATACATATACCACTTTCCAATAAATATTTTTAAAGAAACAAGTGGTCAAAGTGATGTTTTGGAGACCGTGTCGCTGTCTGAAACGTCAAGTTTTTCAATATGGAGGGAGTACGTAATTGTAGTTCTATATAAAAAAAAAAACAAATTGTAGTTTCTCTCCCTGAAACCACAGAATCCATGATAGCCCTAGAAAATACTAGGAGTATGTATTACCTTAATTCTTGCTACAAACTGTTCTTCCGTCGTATGTGGAGTACAGTATGTCTGAAAGCCAAATCTGAGTAGCCATAAAGTGCAAGTCGTTGGGGTGCAGTGCAGTGCTGAGAGCTACACTAGTACAGTATGAGTGGCCCCTAGTGACGAATGTGCCCTCACATCACATCGGGTGCGAATTGATGGACCACATGATTTCGTTCCAAACCAATTCTAGCACCCACTGACTCTAATGGCTCACGCTTAGCCATTCTCTCTTAGTATGTCTTATGCATAATATAGTGTATATTAAAAAAAACATAGATATATATTTTTTTAAACAAACAAACAGTGTACCATTTCCGGATTGTATATAGTAGCTAAAAAGAAGAAACTTTTACCTTCTCTTGGCGATTTAAATATGAAATACAAGCACGGTGTAGTACTCTACTTATAACTATATACTATGTAGTCCAGGATCAGGAAGCTTGGGAATGGTCTAGATGGAAGCAGTTAGGGCGAGCGGCGGCAGTGGCTGCTGATGCAGGAGGCGAGGCCATTTGGCCATTTGGGGTCACTGGCAGCAACTTGAATTCCGGTTAGTTGGGGGAGTTGATGGAGTAGTGACCTCAGTGACAGTGAGGTCAGGTCGACCCGGCCAGGGCCAGAGCCAGGCAGCCAGCAGCCGCACCAACTTCCAACGGTCCCCCTCTGATCTGCACCTGTCGCCTGTCGGAGCCTACATCCATTATCACGGGGGGATAAGCACAATTAATACTCATAATAAAGAGGAGATGCAGTACAGTACAATCTCATCCTGCTCCAGTAGCGGAAAGGTGGAAAAGAACACGATGGGTGTGTGCTTCAACTGTCGCTGGCACACCACACCACACGACTGCAATTGCAGTTGCACGGCGCCAGAGTCCTCTACAGAAACCCTCGGACACGTCGTGTTCAAGGCGGTCACTTTTGGTTGGAACGACAGAATTTTATACGTAGCAATTTTACCAGAATTTCAAATTCCTATGGAAAAACCACTCTATATATGTACGTACGTGCACTTCAAATTCCTGTGGAAAAAAAATGTGCGTCTTTTGGTGCTGATCAGCTAGCCGTTGCGTGGATGGACCCCCTAATTTTGTGTTGTGCACGGCAGCGACGCAGGAGGAGGCGGCGATGGCGTACGACATGGCGGCGATCGAGTACCGGGGCCTGAACGCCGTCACCAACTTCGACCTCAGCCGCTACATCAAGTGGCTCCGCCCGGGCGCCGCCGCCGCGGGGGCGCAGGACCCGCACCCGATGCTGGCGGGCGGCCTGGCGCAGCAGCAGCTGCTGCTGCCGCCGGCAGACGCCATCATCGACGTCGACGGCGGCGCCGCGTTCCAGCAGCAGCAGCAGCAGGGCGCCGAGTTCCCGACGCTGCCGCCTAGGACGTCGCTGGGCCACACGCCCACGACGTCGGCGCTCAGCCTGCTGCTGCAGTCGCCCAAGTTCAAGGAGATGATCCAGCGGACGTCGGCGGCCGAGAGCGGCAGCGGCACCACCACCACCACGTCGTCGTCCTCGTCGCCGCCGCCCACGCCGTCCCCGCCCCCGTCCCCGCCGCCGCCGCCGCCGGTGCAGGCGCCGGTGCAGCCACAGGCGGCGGCCATGGACGACTCGTCGCAGTGCGGCTTCCCCGAGGACATCCAGACGTTCTTCGGGTGCGACGACGTCGCGGGCGTCGGTGTCGGCGTCGACGTGGACGCCCTCTTCTTCGGCGACCTCGCCGCCTACGCGTCGCCGGCGTTCCACTTCGAGCTGGACTTGTAGCTCATCATCACACGTGAATTAATCACTTTTTAATTCGCCTGGGTTTTTTTTTTGTCGATATAGGAGAATGGGGGCTCTCACCAAAGGAGAACCACCAACCAAGAAATGGTGAGTTGGTGACACACAAACAAGACGAGAGGCAGTAGAACAGAACAGACAGACGCCGCCAAGTCTGTTTTGAGATATTATTCATTTGTTTACAGTGGTAACTAGTGAGATTTACTGAGCGATTAAGATTGTATTATTTTTTTTCACCTCGGTAACATCAGGTAGCAGAGCGTGTGTGCGAGAGTGAGCGAGCAAGGGATTGTTTCATTCCTGATGATGTATCCTGACAAAAGAAAAACAGCAACCATAACCATATAGTATGATATATTCTTAAACATACCTGAGAATTTCCTTTTTCTCCTGAAACAAAGTGCAGCGCAGCATGTCCTCGTCTCATATCTGTAATCTAAAGTGCATTGATCTGGTTCACATGGATGGTCCATTGGTCCTGATCCCCGACCTGACTCTTGAGCAATCCTGTCAGTTAGGGCATCCGCAATGGTGTTTAAATCGCTAGCTATTTGGTCTTTAGGAAAAATGCTATTGGTTTTAAATGGCAACTTATAAATAGCTAGCTAGATGAGACATATAAATAAATACTATTTTGATGAGGTAACTTACAAAAGTAGCACTCTTATTGGCTATCGAAGAGAGAGATCACTAGCTATTTGATCTCTCTCCTCGATAGCTAATAAGGGTGCTACCTTTTTATTATTTTTATACGTCATCTCGCTAGCTATTTGTAAAGTGCTATTGAAAGCCAATAAAATTCCTCCTAGCTAGCTATTTGACAACCATTGCGGATGGCCTCGGCAGGCTGGTCTCTGAAACCCTGCCTCAGCATTCGATCTTTGAATATTTGCAGCCACTCACTGATCTCTCTGAAGAGAGTACAGAGCAACCACAAGTGGCACTGAAGAGAGACATGTGGCTGCAAACGGAATAGTCACTACTCACAGCAGGGTCACTGCTTCACTGGCTCGGTCCGTCCGGAGCACTTTTCGGGCCCGGCGTCTTGCTGTGCTGGCACATGCAACCGTGGGGCAGCGGCAGCAGGAAGCAGCAGCGGCGGCGGCTCGGCGCAGTAGCCACTCGTTGTCGACGATGACGACGATGCGTTGGCTGGCCGTCGGCGAGCGCGGTAACGGCCGGCAGCAGCCACGGTGAGGCGTGATTTGGTTTTTGGCTGCTTCTTCTCTTCTTGGGTGAAACCGATGTGCTGTGCTATATTCTCGTGAAACGGGACGCCGTGGGCTCACCGCTCGCGAAGTTCGGCCCTGCGTTGGCGACGACGAACGAACGGTGTGGTGACCTGGGAGGGAGGATATCTTTGTGACTGCCGTCCTTTGTCAGTAGCTGCTGTGCTGTTTACGGCAGACGCACCCGTTGGACTAAGCCGCTTTTATTGGTTCATTGGCGTTATTATTGTCGTATAAATAAGCATACGGATTCTTGGCTTTATCTCTGTGAGTACACTCCTTGCGTTGGCCATGTCAGGGTGCTAAGAAAGTCCCTCATTTGTCGTTCTACAAAGAACAAAGGGAAGGAAAAAAAAAACGTTAACGTAATTGTCATCGCCAATGTCGCGATGGAGGTGTATGGAGAGAAACGCATTTCAACTCCATGATTTCATCGGACTGAAGGGTTTGGCACAACGTTATCTCTTGGTTCCTTTGATTTCTCATCTTCTGGTAGCTAAAAATAATAATCTAAAGTATAATTTAGGAGACCATAGAAAAAAACAAGATGGCCATTGAGAAGCTTTTCCATCCTGATGATGGTGTGATTCATATGGGTGCCAATTTCATGCAGATGTGGGCCGACCTGCATAAGGAGGGTGACAGAAACAAGATGCTGGAGATGGCTCGATGCTTGAGCGATTGGATGGGCAAGAAGGATTAGCTGGAGACCTCGTGCTCAGACATTGTAGTCATATAGTAGTCAGAGGTGCTTCTGCTTTTGGGTAGTTTTTTTTTGTTATGGCTCATTGGTGGAGTCTTGTGCCTATGTTCCAGTCTTGGCTACCCTGTTTAGTTTCTTTTCTTTTTCTTTACTGGACTGTTTGCCTCGACTCCGTCATTGGCTTTCTTAAAAGCCGAGTTAATCTCCTTTCAAAAAAGACCATAGAAAAAAAACCTAAATACAATTTAGAAGAGCATGCATATTATGTCAGAAGACACCACCTGTAACACCTCTGGTGTTTAATATGTAATTAACCTGACATGTCATCATCATTAGTCATTAATCATTCTTGCCTTGCATTTATGTTTGCTTAGTACTTGTGTAGCAATCTTTTTTCAAAAACCCTAAAAGCTCAAATCTTCCTATAAGGGCAAAAATGGTAATTTCACACTTTCACCTCTGTGCCTAGCTTTGTGTAATTCTTGTTCAGTTGGATGTCTTGAAGTTTTGTTGTGTTGGCCAAAGTTCAAAACTCAAAATCAGATTTCAAATCCCTTTGCAAACCCTGATTTCCAAACCCAGGATTTTATCCCTCTTTTGTAATTCAAAAATTATTCAAAATTTGAGGTTGGTCCAAAAAGCAAAGTTGTAGATCTGGCCAAGAGAAACAACTTTGGTATTTACAAATTTTTCAAGTTTCTGTACAAAGTTTGAAGTAAATCCAAATTCATTCAAATTCCAGTTTTTGTCCCCTTTCAGTCAGTTTCAAATTTATTTAAAAACTATTGAGTTTCAGAAAAAGGGAATATTAGCAAAGTTGTAGGTTTTGATAAAAGGAACAACTTTCATTTTGCAGATTTCCAACTTTTAATGTAAAATCAAAGTAATTTTGAAATTATTCAAATCCTAAAAGTGTCCCCTTTTCTGATTTCGAATTTAATTCAAAACTGTTTGGAATTTGAAAATATTCTTTTTGACAAAGTTGTAGATCTCTTTTTTCTGAACAACTTGGTGTTTTGAGTTTTTGCTGCTCAGTTCAAGTTTTGGGAGTAATTTGCGAAATACAGACAGCCCAAAGTCAAACCCTAAGAGCTAGCCCTGTTCATCTTCAACCTACAGCTAGGGGGCCCGGCAATGGCCGCGCGCCAGCGCCGCCTGCGCCACGCGCGCCTGGCAGCCGCACGCCCCGCCCCCGACTGTCGCCTGCGCCCGCCGCATGATCCCCCTCGCACGCACGCCAGTTGACCTCCGCCCGTCCCCTACAGTGCCCAGGGCGTCGCCGCCGCGTGGCCGTCACCGGCGAGCCTTCGCCCAGGCCCTGGGCGCACGCCGTCCTTCCCGCCGGCTCGCAATCGAGTGCGCACGCCTCGTCCGAGCTCATCCACACCATCCCGTGCTCTCTACCGTCCCTGGCCGCGGCTATAAAGGCCCGCCGGAGCCGGAGCTCCGCACTCGACCCCGCCGCCGTGGCCAGACTCCGAAGCTCCCGCCGCTCAACCACCTAGCCCGAAAGTTCCGCCTTGAGCTCGCGAAGCTTCCCAGCCCCTCAATTTCACCTCCCCCGCCTCCAAACGCCCGGCGTAACCCCATCTTCCCAAACTCCGACGAAACACCGGTGAACTCGGGTTCGTCAAATACTTCCTCTCCGTCCACGATCATCTTCCCCTGACCCCTGTGTCAGCTTCCTTGGCTCCGCGCGACTCTAACCAGGCCCTTGCGGTCTCGTGTGTTGCGCAGGATCGCCGGAGTGCCGCCGCGGCCGTCTCCTTCCTCGAGCCTCCTTCCTCGAGCCTCACCCTCGAGCACGTGTCGAGCCTCAGCCTCGAGCCTCACCCTCGAGCACGTGTCGAGCCTCAGCCTCGAGCCTCACCCTCGAGCACGTTCCCGAGCCACACCCTCGAGCACGCCTGCGAACCGCGCTCCCTCGAAGCAGCCGAGCCCTGCCTCCGACCTGGTAAGCACCCGAAGCCTCCGGTCTCTGCTTCCACTCCGTTTCGCCCGAGCCTCCCAGTCAGGCCTCGGACGGACGCTTGCTTTCCGTCTCGCCCGAGCCTTCCGTCTCGCCCGAGTCCGCTTCGCCCGAGCCAAGCCTCGGCGAGCGCATGCTCTCCGCTTCGCCCGAGCCAGGCCTCGGCGAACACATGCCTTCCGTCTCGCCTGAGCCTCCGGGCCAGGCCTCGGACGAAGCAGTCGCTTCCTCGTCTCGACCGAGCCCCGCGCGATTCGCCCGAGCCCCGCGTGATTCGCCGAGCCCTGCATAGAAGGAGCACAGTGCTCTTTTCTTTTTCTGAAAGATGTGAATAGTGCTCTGTTTTCTCTTTTTTGTGTGAATTAATCTGTTGTTCCTTAAATCCTGATAAAATTATGGTATGCTCCATGCACTGTGTAGTATTTTATAAAAATATGAAACTTGACTTTTCTGCAAGAATTTAAAAATGTAAAATCCCTCTTTTAATTAATAAATGGATGGTTTTGGATTTTTAGAAAATTATTTATAACTCCAAAAATCATGAGATAATTTTGGAGAGCTTCCTATGTCATGTTTAGTCTCTGGTGAATTTTGAAGTCTTTTGGAACAGGTTGATTTTGAGCATTTATCTTTAATTGTTAAATAGTGCCTTTTGTTAATTGTCTGGTTAAAATTTGAGCACCTTAATGACCTCCAAAAATTATGAAATTTGTTTTGCCATCTATCTACATCATAATGAACGTATGTGATTAATTTGGTATTTTTAGAGCAACTTCAATAATGACCTTTTTAAATAATTAAGGAAATAGAAAAAGTGATTAGGGTTCATGTTGTATGCCCTGTTTTTGCATTGTTCATGCTAGCATACTCATGTGCGTGCATCATTGCATTCGTATAGTCACCGAAGAAGGAGATCGAGGCAGCAGCCGCCGACGAACCTGTCCCTGAGGCTACCCCGAGCTCCGACAACTGCCCTGCCGCCTTCGAGCCTGCCCTCTTTGCTCTTCAAGGCAAGCCCCGGTGCATTAACCCTTTCCTTGAATTTAAAAATGATTTCCTTAAATGCTTTTGAGTTAAATTATTGCATTAGGTTTATAGGAGTTGTGTGTTCCTAATTGATGCACTATCCACCTTGACCACTGATACTGATACATCCGATACCTGCTTTTCAAAAGTATTTGAAAAAATGCTTAGCAATGCTTATTGAATTAGACTTTGCAATAAAATGCCAATTTTAAAAGTGTGATCACTTAAGGAATGTTTATGGGAATTTGGTCTTACTCCCCGGCTGTTGGTTAGGTATCTGATCCGTACCTAGTCAATAGCGAGGAGAGCTTGTCCGAGCGTACGGTGCCGTCATGTTGTAGTCCGGGACTCAACAGTTGACACTGACCGGGACAGGGTTGAAAACTGACGGGACTATTACGCTTGGGTGAGATATAACCAAGGTATAGTTCTGGCTGGAAAATTAGGGACCATCCGTATGGGCCTGCTGGTCGAGACTTGTAACTATTCACATACTTCGGAAAGCTCTGGCTCCGAGAAATCCTTGATTGGGACCGACAACCGCGCACTGGGAGTGGAGAGATGGCGGAAGTAGCATGTACCCACGTGGTCGTCGTACCTGAAAGGGTTGGTGTACTGTACTTCGGGTGGCGTAGGACCGGATCCAATCTTGGAGGAATCGTGGTAGACGAGTTGGCATATGCAAGCTTGGGTGCTACATATGCAGTGTGGATAGGGATCCTCAGCTGAGTATTATTTATCCGGATTAACGTTGCTCCTCGGTTATGGAGACTTGGTCCACTGACTGTCAACGGAGAGTGGTTCTCAACTAGGAATGTTTGAAACGTAAAATGAATCATGAACGACGAAGAATTGAGGAATACTGAATCTTTCAAAATAAAATAAGGTTTACAAAAATGCTTTTCTGCAAAATACTTGATCTTGCTTAAGCCTTACCTTGACTACCCTAAGCCTCTCATTCCTGAGTCTTCTCCCTTTTTCTTTAGTCGGGTAAGTCTTGTTGAGTACCCCAGTACTCAGGGTTTGTTACCCATGCTGCAGGTATGTCAGAGTCCCCGATGTGTCTTGCACCCTGCTACGTGACCATCGTCCAGGAAGAGGCCGATGAGGCCGAAGAATAGTTGTACACCCCTCGGGCTGGGTGATTATAAGTATCTTTGCTGTTCTCCACTATGTTGCCTATGTTTATTTCTATTATCAGAACTTGGTTTGTAATAACTGCACCCTTAATTTCTATTTGGAACCCTGTTTTGTAAAACTAATGTTATTTAAGTCTTCCGCTCATTATTCCGATGTTATTTGTAAAAGTATGCAATGCTGTAACCGAATTGTGAGATGATTCTGCGGACATTGGGCGCTGATGTAGCCCGGTGGCGAACAGGACTTAATCACATGGAACATGGGTTCGGCTGTCAGAGGTTGACAGGGACACGTGGGCCATGGGATTAGGGTCGTTCCGTCACACCACTGTTCTCTAGTAAGCCCCTCTCCTCTCTCCAAGTTTCAACCACAAGATGCAAGGGCAACTTTTTATGTTTCGTACATGTAATTCATATTGAGGGTCTGTTTGGAAGGGCTTCTTTTGGCTCTGACTTGGGCATGGTAGTGGAGTTGAAATAAGCCCTAATCATCAGCCTCTCCAACAATTTATTTTTAGGTGAAGCTGAAGCCATTGTTCCAAGTTTATTTTTGATAATACTCCCTCCATACCCATATTAGTTGACGTTTTAGAAAAGATTAGAGTCAAACATTGGGAATATAAATCATCAATAACTATTAAGTTTCTAAGTTTACAAATATAAAAATATATAAATAGATTTGTCTTGAAGAATACTTTCATAAAAGTATACATATATCACTTTTCCATAAATATTTTCATAAAAATAAAGTCAAAGTTGTGTTTTGAAGACCGTGTCGCTGTCCTAAACGTCAACTAATATGAGTATGGAGGGAGTATCAAACAGTGCTCAACATTTTTTTGGGGGAGCCGCAGCCCCTTGAAGTCATACCAAACAGGTCTTATCATTTTTTTTTGTCTATGTATTCTGTCAATCTAAAAAATAATGTAATTCTAAGTTGAGACTACAAACCTTTTCAAGTCTGCCATTGTTTATAGGAGAAATAATTAATATTTTATAGGAGACTAACAAACCTTTTCAAGTCTGGCATATTAATATTATGGAAATATTGCATAATCATTAATGATCCTAATTGGATATAAAGTATTAGTACTTTTTTTTATAAAGGTAGTTAAAGTGATTTTTCTTTTCAAATGTATTAAGCTCGTATCTTGTACCTACCTTCGTCTAAAATTGAGAGAATGTTCTAGGATTTTTTTTAGACAGACTAGTGAAAGAGAAATGATTTTAGTACCTCTATATTATTACAGGGCATTTTTTGAATCACAGTTTCTGGTGTACCACAGTCCAGAATTGGCCCCGGCCTGCCTCACACAGCTCGGTCCAGCCCAACCGAGTCCAAACTCCAAACGTCCAAGTGGGCGCGAACCAGTCAGAACCCTAACCCCCGCGGCTTCACCTCCCCTACTGGCGTCCGCGCCGAACACCCGCCGTAACCGCCGAACTGACAACCCCTACCCACCTCGCTTCCCCTTCTTCCTGGCCGCCCCCTTTGTGGACTGAGGTGGGATTCGTCTAGCTCTAGCAGGAGTTGGATTCTTCTCTTCTTTTGCTGGTGAGGAGGCCGAGATTTTGTTGTTGTCTCCCCCCCCCCCCCCCCCCCCCCCCCTTTCTCTTCTCGTTCAGCAATTTTGTGAGCCTTCAAATTCACTCTGTTCTCTGTCGGATTGGCGCTCCAGTTTGTGGCGGGTTTATTTTCAGATTTGCGGAGTATCAATCCAAGTTCCTCTTTGGTGGCTGAAGCTCTGTTTCTCCATGGCGCTTCGTTTCGAGGTGAGTCCATGCTTCTGTTTTGTGTGTTCTGTGTTTTTGAGTGTGTTCGATTCGCTTTGATGAGAAGATAACCTTGCCGTTCCATTGTCGCGGCTCCCCCCACCAAGCTGCTTGGTCGAAGTTCGTCAGAGCTTTACGTTGCTAGTAAAGCGGATAAGCTTTGGTGATAAGCCGTTGGGTGGAATGTCTGATTCTAGTAGGAGTGGCTAGTTATTTCTTATTCGTACTAGCTTCTGCTACTACAGATTGGCAGTTAAGCTACTACTAATGCTTTGTAATAGAAGATTGCATGATCCTTGACTTGTCCAAATTGTCCGAGTTGACCAATACCGTCCTAGGCTAGACACGTGTGTTATTCAGAAATCTTCTCTGGCTTTCCTTTTTAAGAGAACCAGAATTGTTTCTTTCCCTCTTTATATAGTTGAATGATGCACATGCTACTGCACAATGGGAATAATTTATAGTTAGAATCTTTCAGTATTCTTACACTTCAGTACTTTATTATCTCATTGAGGTGAAGTCATAGTGAGTGGTCCCAGCAAAAGGAAAGGGTAACATAACAGGAAAAAGTTAGAGAAGTGTGCCACATGTTAATGCCACTTGGCACATGCTTTCAGAGTGGCATGGTACATATGAGCTGACGTCACTAGCCGTCCCCAACATCTAGCTCTATTAGCTGAGGTTGGATTTTTGTCTGTGTAGGAGAGAGAAACAGCTAAAACAAGAGCTAGCGAGCGAAGAAGAGATAGTCTTGCACAGTGGCACAGAGCCCATGCTGTTTATGGGACCCCCATCTCTAGCTCACGTTTTTACATGCTCTGGCCTTCACGCTAGTACTAGTACCTCATCTTTCGTCTCTTGTCTCACCATCTTCGGTGGATAAAATTCTGTGGGATGTTTGATTGAACCTGGTTGAACTAAGCCTTTCTAATTGCGAATACAATGTTAAAGTATTTCTGTTTTCTTTCAGATTTTAGGAAGATTCAATCGCGCCCGTGCAGCTCGCTTAACTCTTCCCCACTTTACTTGTCAAACACCACTTTTTATGCCTGTTGGAACTCAAGGTTTGTTCACTTTTTTTTTTCATATGCATGTTTGGTCTTCCATTTTACTTGTACTATATACATACACTGTTAGCCTAAACGGCCGTTTAGCCTGTTTACACACCGTTTAAATGTTGCACAGTGGTACACCGTTTTCGTTTAATCAACTGTTTACCTCGTTTAACGACTGTTTGGCCCGTTTAAATGGCTAAACGGTAGGTGTCCCTTTTCAATTAGGTACAATAAAAGGGCTGACCACTGACCAGTTAGAGGATATAGGTGCCAGATTATACTTTGGAAAACACCTACCATCCTGAACTACGTCCAGGGTCTCAACTTACTGATGACTTGGTGGCCTGCACAAATTTATGAATTGGAAAGGCATTGCTGACTGACTCTGGTGGTTTCCAAATGCATATTTGTGCTATATAAGATCTGAAATAAATAGTTTTGATTTATGTACTTTTTGCTACTAATTTCAACTTGAAGTTAGTCATCACATTTTGCATGCTTGTCCCATGCTGTTCAACATTGTAGTATCCCTGTCATAAATGACTCTTATGTATCCCCTTATTTAAAAGAATAAAAGGCTTTGACCATGATTTAGTATTCCTAGTTAATGAAGATTGTCTGTACCTCATTCTTTTTCCTGGAGCAGTTTGCAGCCTTTTCTCGCTCTTGTCTTCTAGTCTATGAACTATCATAGTTGCCAAAGTGTTTTCCTTCTCATTCAGATAGTTTACTATTTTGGCTGTGCAGTCTGTTCTTCAACTTTGTATAATTGTGTACACATTTCAGGCATCTCAGTGTTTTTTTCTCTTTTCATTTAGGTACAATAAAAGGGCTGACCACTGACCAGTTAGAGGATATAGGTTGCCAGATTATACTTGGAACACCTACCATCTTGAACTACGTCCAGGGTCTCAACTTATTGATGACCTGGGTGGCCTGCACAAATTTATGAATTGGAAAAGGGCATTGCTGACTGACTCTGGTGGTTTCCAAATGGTTGCTCCAGATCTTTTGTTTTCTTAACACAATTATTGTTGTGATAGGCCATTTGAGCATCAGCATTCATCTTGCACATATAATATGATTATCCTTTCCTAAAGGTATTTTGTCTTTCTGACTGTAGTTCCGCTGTTGTATTTCTGACTTGTCTGGAATTTTCTTTTAGGTTTTCTTTGCTGCATTTGGCCGATATTACTGAAAGGAGTTACGTTTCAGGTTTATTCTTGTGGCCACTTGTGATGTGATGCTTTTGTTCTTATTAAAGTCACATTAAATTGTGTTTCTTAGTTCTCTAGTGTGATCTGTGTTGACAAAAATCCATATTTGTTACCAAATATTCTATGGTGGGGTGGACAATATCTGGTTTTGGAGTTCCAGACGGGAGGCGGGGGTGGGGGTGGGGGTTGCAAAATGGACTTCACTCTAGAATATTAAGAATAAGCTTTGCATGTTGGATTATTGGTAAGATCCATAGTTAGTTGATACATGTCGAGATATAGAATTTGATTTCTATGCCATATTTTGTGGTTTTTCCTTATTTATGGAAGGGATTTGTTCATGCATTTACTAATTTGATCTCTCCTCTAGATAAATTTTATGCAGTAAGTTAACTTTTTGTTTCTCTTTGTACCTCTCTAATTTTATTGCTCTTTCATGCCCAATCTGTAGTCACCTGTTGATGGGAAGCCCATGCTTTTGACACCTGAGGAATCTATCCATATTCAGGTGCGACCTTTTCTAGCAGCATTCAACTTATAGAATTGTTTTCTTATCACAAAATTTATTTATATATCTTGCCATTTCTAAACCTTCATAATTATTGAAAATGAATGCAGAATAATATTGGAGCGGATATAATCATGGCACTTGATGATGTTGTAAAGACCACAATTACTGGCCCAAGGATAGAAGAAGCTATGTATCGTACCCTTCGTTGGATTGACAGGTGCATAGCTGGTAAATTATTAATCTGGCTAACCGAACAACCGAGTTAGCCAGCATGAAGTGAGGGTCAAGTAGAACTTGAATCATTTCACTTATTGCCTTAAATGAGATACATTTAATTATCTTACTAAAAGAACATTTGAAAACAGATAGTAATGTATTATCCAGTGCTATGCATGGTTTATTAAAGTGTGTGTGTTCTGTTCAATGTTCAAATGTAGCTCACAACAAACCTGATGTCCAGAACTTATTTGGGATGTGCAAGGAGGTTTAGATCCAGTTCTTAGGTGAGTTCATCTAGCTTATTATATGTATTACTTTTGTCCTTTTTTTTTCAGGTCATCAATTAGATTTAGAACTTACTGAGCAATACTTTTCCCTAATTCCAGAGATATCTGTGTGAGGGGCTTGGTTTGAGCGGAATCTTCCTGGTATGTTATGTACTGAATTTTCACAGCTGAGTTGGACGAACACAATTTATTCCCATGACATTTGCACCTAGTAACATATTTTCTTAGATTTATACTGCACTCACTACTTTTGGTTTTGGCTTCCCTATTATTGCCAGCACCTATGAGATACTTTCAGAAACGTTCCTGTTTTAGATGTATTATTATTTGTTTTATTTGCATCTATTATAGTAGTTCATTTTTTTATCCTTTTGTTGCTAGATATGCAATTGGTGTCTTGCTGGTGGTGAAGACAAGGATTCATTCTGGCGTGTTGTTGCCCAATGCACCGCTGGATTGCCTGAAAATAAACCACGATATGTTATGGTATACTCATTTGAATTGCTTCATCCATTTTCTGGTTTCATAAAAGGTCATATTCCTTGGTGCAGGTATCTCTTTTTGCAAATAGAGATACTGAGCTCCATGACTTAACGAGTTGGTAGGGGAAGCGATCATGTTAATTCAATTCTTTGGTTAACTTCACTGTTATGCTAATATATGCAGGGTGTTGGCTATCCACTTGATATTGTAGTATGCAGTGCTTTGGGTGCAGACATGTATGACTGTGTTTATCCAACACGGACTGCTCGTTTTGGGACTGCACTTGTGCCTGAGGTATAGCCCATTTAAGAAATACATTCGATTCAACCTTGATTGTGTGCCTGTTCAATCGTATCAAAGAGAACCTTTTTTTTTATTGTCATTTGTATCCTTTTCTGTTGTGTCAGCTTTATACTATGGCCTCATTCTGAGCATCTACTATTTTCATCTTCCTCTGAGTTTTCAGCACAATGTCAACTTTTCTTATGTATTTTTATCCTTATTAGGGTGTCCTGAAGTTGAAACAGAATGCAATGGCGACTGATGAACGACCAATTGATCCTACCTGTTCATGCATGGTAAGGCTTCAACTTCACCAGGAACAAAGTGGTCAAGTAATCTGACAATCTTTGTTGGTGTTCTATGACATGGCCATCTTGCCAGGTCTGCAAAAATATACACGTGCCTACTTACATTGCCTGGTCACAAAAGATGCTATGGGTTCTCAACTGCTGTCATATCATAATTTATCATTTATGATGCGGGTATGCTTATTCTTGTTTTTGCTATGTTATTCCATTTTTGAACTTTAAAGCACTGTCCCTGATTGTTTACCTATCAATTTCAGTTAAGTAGAGACCTCCACATGTCTATTCTTGAGGACGATTTCCGAGTATGTTCTTATCAAACCCAAATTTGTTTGAACTGCTACTGAAAATTTGCATGGGGGGGAATAACGTGATTTTTATGTCATCCTGTAGATTCGTGCGAGAGATTCTTGAGGTGCAGGTTTGTGCTGCTTTTCTTGATGTATCATTCACATTCTGTCAGTGTTATTCTCAGAGAAACAGACATGAATAGTTAAATGTCCTATTACGCTTTTTCATATGCGACGTGATGTCTTACTGCTTGAACGATGCTATGCAGTTCCCAAGGGGGACGTTCCGCAGTGGGTTCGTAACGCCATGGAGGTCGCTGGCATTGACATATCCGAGTGCTGTGCTTCCACCAAATGTCTGACACCAAGCATCCAGGGGCCACCTTTAACTGTACCGGTTGGGGCAAATGGAGTTGTGCCGAATTAAGGCGCTTCGGCTAGACAAAAGATGACGACAGGCTTTCACAGAGAAGGTTCTTTTTCCCCCTATCATACACATGTAGGGTCTCACTCTCACAGATTCAGCATAGAATTTTCCAATAGTATGCTGAAGCTTACCCACAGTTTTTGTTAGTGCTTCGGTTGTGTTGTGTGTGTTTAGGGTTCTGATAAAAAAAAAGAAACAGCAGGGGTATTGCAGTCAGTACGCAGCTTCTGGTGTCTTAGGGTATGCATCGTCCTAATGACTGGATAGACTTACCTGTCACTGTATCCTTTTGCACTACGAGCTGCTGTCAAAGTAATTTTAGTGGCACTGTCAGATCACAGGAAGTGTCGAAGGGTGTAACGAACTCTGAAAAATCGTTATAACAGGAGGAATGTTAGTTGATGCAAACGTTTGATCTGTGCGTTGAAGTATGCGTGCAATGAAAATTTATTACCGGCAGCACTGTCCAGCACGAGCGTGACTACGCGCTCATTTGGAGCCTAGCAGTCACGCGCAATGCTAATAGTCAGGAAGCTTCTCCCAGTCTCTTAATACAGTAGTTAGCTCTTTACAATTAATACATGACTCACTTATCTGTCTCACACAATTTTTTGGTTCTTGTGTTTGAGCCGGCCGTAAGCTTATAGACCGCTTCTTCTCTTTTCTCTTTCCTCCACCTCAGCATTTAGCTGACTTATAGCCTATTGTTATACTTGCTCTAAGCCAGTTACTAGCTCTAAGTCAAGCTCTTCAACAATGCTAGCTTTTTAACAATAACTTATATCATAATTTAGTCTAGATGACACTCTCACATGATTCTGAAATGTGTGTATAAATCTAGCTCTCGATTAAATATAAGAGTTAGTTTTTTATTTTTTTTATTAAATATAAAAAAATACTTAGAGGTAGCTTGTAAGCTATCCGTTGCGGGTGCCCTAAGTCCTGGCCATGTCAAGCGCCGTGTACCGAGACCCGCCCACTTTGCCTGGCCATGACCTGAACCTCAGTGGGTCTGCAGCAGGCAGCAGCTGGTCCAGTCCAGTCCAGTTCCGGCGTGCTGCTGCCTATGACGAGCGAGGGCAATGAGACTTGAGACCCAACCGCTTGGTGCCGGTCCGTGGCGTCGAGGAGTTCTTGCGGTGGACAAGCGCACTAGCACAAGCACACTGACCTGACCGGCCGTAGCTAAGCTTGCAGGTAAAAAGGTCATCCACATGTGACAAGTGTGCCGGTGGTCCTCGCGGAATTTCCCTCGTCAGAGAAAAGCAGTGGTCCGGTCCGCTGGTCCCTGTGAATCTAGGTGCCCATCATGCTCTGAATCCGTGCCAAGGAATCAGTCCAGAACGAAGGACCATCGTCAGATCGGCCGGAGAAGACGTGTTTGGACAGGAGCCACGCATCCAGCTTGGCTAGCGTTGCACCACCACCATAGTATAACGCTAGAACGCGTCGATAGTAGACCACCAAAACATAAACATTGGACCGTCCGGCGTTGGCAAAAAGGAACATGCCGGGCAATTTGGTTCTTGGAAAATATGACGGTTCTAAAAAATTCTCACAACCGATCATTTTGGTTTTTTCGGTTAGTTCGTGTCGGTGTTTCGAACCCGGGGTACGACACCAACGACTAATATGATCGCGTGCTCTCTTCCTGTATGGTGATGCAAGATGACACAAGGATTTATCCTGGTTCGGACAAAGAAGGCCCTACGTCCAGCGGGGGAGGAGGTTCTTGTATTACTTACACCTAAGTGCTTGTACAGGGGCGAATACAAGCTCAATGAGCGTGGACCAGAGTCCGGACTCGAGTGTGTACGTGTGTGGACTTGTGTGTTGTCTCTCGGAGTTGTGTAACCGTGGAATGAGGGCCCTGGTGTCCCCTTTTATAGAGCAAGGGGAGGCCAGAGTTACACAAGGGTATTACAGGTGTCGGGGCGTACGATGCCCAATACGGAGAAGGGTAGGAACCCTGTCTTGTCGGGGGCCATTGGAGCCGATGTGAGCGTTTGCTGTTGAGGCGTCCTTGGGGCGTGACCTCCATCCCGGGCGCGGACGTGATGGCGTGACGATGTAGAAGCCGTGCAGCACCCATTCCGGCACGTACATGACACGACGGGGTCCCTCGGATCTTGGGGTACCTGTCATCCAATAGCATGAAAGCAGTTAGGGCTCGAGGGGCGCGGAGCCGGCCTCGAGGTGGCGCCTACGGGGGGCTCGAGCCCCCGCAGGTATGGACAAGTCCCGTGAAAATTGATTGAGCAGTGGGCATCCGGGCCTCGAGACGTGGCTTGGACGTGCAACAGTGTAGGGTATGGGTTAACAGTGTCGTACTGGCGCCCTTTTGCCCATGCTTGTGGTGAAAACGAGACTTGACTCTGCCCTGGTTACTGTGGTACACGTCGGGCTGCAGAGGACGTGACTGGAGTAGGTGGATGTATTAAATGCGTGGTATGGGGCTGGCATCCGATGCCTGCGCCGCTTGAGGGAAGCATAAGCGTCTCGAGGGATAGGCTGCTGTGCCAGAGAGGCTCGAGGTCCCCGCGTGGGGTCTCGAGGTATGGTGTTCGGCTGTAGGGGGCTCGAGCCCTAAATGCCAGGACTCGAGGTTTTAGTGGAGCGCTCGCCCGGGCCTGGCTTCGGAGGGCTCGGGCGAGATAGAGAACGGGCGTCAGCCCGAGGCCTGGCTCGGTGAACTTGGGCGAGACGGAGAGCGCGCGTTCGCCCGAGGCCTGGCTTGGTGGGCCAGCGTTGTGGGCCTCGAGGGGTTGGTCTCTTTAAGGGGTTAGACTAGTTATGTTTGTTATTTACGCGTTCTAGGTTTAACCTATTAGTTTGCGTTGACTGGGGGTACCCCTTTTGTGGACCCCCGACAGTAGCCCCCGAGCCCTTGTTCGAGTGCTTGCACTCGAGCAGGGCTCTCCGACTGGGATCTCGAGGGTTAGCTAACTGGTCTCGAGAGTTTGGTCGTTTTGATTCCGTGGGTGTCGTGCGAGCGACACCCGCGGGTGTAGCCCCCGAGGCCACGGGGGAGTGGTTTGAACTCCCTCGTGGGCTTTTGCGAGTTTTAGTTGCGTTTTTTAGGTCCGGGAGTGTCGAGCCCCCGAGTTTTTTTAGACCCTCTTTCATCGAGGGGTGCCAGGCTGAACCGGCCGGCCGGCTCTTCGAGCTGTCCGGCACGCCGGTTGCCCTGGCTTGTCATCCCGCGAGTCCTTTCGATCGGATGCGAGGGGGGATGCCTCGTACTACCACGAGCGGGCGAGTATCGAGGTTCCCGGTGAGCTGGTAACGGGGAATCCAAGTGAGACCTCGTGCCCCGTTCGATAGGGGTCGACTGTAGCCCGGAGGCGATCTCATAAAGCATGGGTGCTCAGTCTGCAGGAGTGCCGGGTCCATTCGATAGGGCCCGATGGCTCGATGCCTCCCTCCGAGGGGATCTCACTGCACGTCGTGCTCCCTGCCTTGGATACACGTGAGGGGCCTCGAGGGCTTGGCCCGGAGTGATGTCGCGAGTGGCGCCCCTGGTGTCCCTGACTCGGGTGCTCGAAGCCGGTTGTCGAACCCTCTTCGAGGGCCAGCCTTCGCTGCTTCGAGGCTTAGGGCCGGGGCCCGTTTTTACCTTCGTGAAGAAGCCTCCGTCGTCTGGGAATCCTTCTGCCCGTTGGGCGCGCCTTTTTAGGCGGAAACCGTCGGGGAGGGCGGCGGACGCGAAGCCGGAGCGACGGTCGTGGCGGGCCCGGGTAGTGGAGCGAATGGAGAGCTGCCACGTGTACCCTGCATCCGGCTCGAGACGTGGTTAGGTGGGCGCATTAAATGCTATGCGGTTACCTTTTTCGTCGCCGTGGGACGCCTCGCCTGTTGGGGTTCCTTCGTATAAATACCGAGATAGGGGGAGAAGGCTCTTCTCTTGCCTTTGCCTTCATAGCCGCCACAGCTACCGTGCATCTCCTTCCTGAGCCCGCCATCCGTATCCTTCTCTGCTGTCCATCCGCCGCCCATCCACGCCGTCGTTGCCATGGCCGACAAGACTCCACCGCAACCTGCCGAAGACTGGAGCCGATCGAAGACGACGCATCGCGAGTTGGACTCGCTGGTGGCGCAGGGACTTCTCCGCCCCAACCCGGAGGGGGACCCGCGTGGTGGATCGTCCATCGGCGGATCACCGGGAGCCGCAGCCGCCGGAGGGGTACGTGGTGAGCTTCACCCGTTACCACCGCATGGGGCTCGGTGTCTCGCCGAGCCGCTTCATGCGTGCGTTGACCCACCACTACGAGGTGGAGCTGCAGCATTTCTCCCCCAACTCGATCTCGCACGCCGCCATCTTTGCCGCGGTGTGCGAGGGGTACCTGAAGATCGAGCCGCACTGGGAGATGTTCGTTCACATTTTCCGGGGCGAGCTCTTCACCAAGACGTCGAAGTCCAGCGGAAGCGGCTCGTGCGCGCTGGCTCCCTCGCCATCACCATGCGGACTGGGACCTCGTCGGCCGGCGTCCCCGCGAGTACCTCCGCTACAAGCTCTCGACCAACCAAGCAGGATGGGACGACCACTGGTTCTATCTGCGGAACGAGGGGGGGCTCCTTCCGCAGTACACCGGCAGGGTCCTTGACCGGCGCCCGGAAAAGTGGAACTGGGGCGTCGTGGCGGATAAGCAGCGCCATTTGCTGCCCCTGATGGAGATGATGAAGACGCTGGTGGACGAGAAGGGGCTGACCGTCCAGGCGGTAATCTGGGCGTTCCACCAGCGACGGGTTCTTCCGCTGGCGGACCGCCCCCTTTTCTTGTTCGAGATGGGGCCGAAGACCGAGCCCGAGGCGCTGAACGGGTCGAGGATGGCCAAGGAGGGGCTGACTTGTAGCGACGGCATCTCCCGGGTGGCGATCACGATCCATGGATCGTTTGCCCCGGAGAGTTCCAATCTGATCCCAATGGCGCCCGACAAGGGGTGCCTCGATCTGGTAGGTCCCCATCGAGCTAGCCCGTCTCGAGCCTCCCCTCCTTCTTTCTTCTTCGAACCTTGCGCCTTCTTTTCGTGTTTTTTTCCTCATCACGTTTCCTTTTTCGCAGGGGGCGTTCACGTGTCGTGCCTCGAGGCCCCCGGTGAGGGAGGACGCCGCGGAGACACAGGTGAGGCGCCTCTCCGCTCAAAAGGAAAAAGAGAACAAGGATTCCAGAAAGAAGAAAGAGAAAAACAAAAACTTGCGTCGGTCGGCTCGGGAGCAAAGGTTGGCGAAGGCTCGCCGCAATCGGCAGCCTGGGGACGAGTCCCCCGAGCTCAGCTCCTCGAGCTCGGATGATGATGATGATGATGATGATGATGATGATGATGATGAGAGCGACGACGAGGGGATGGACGCGCGCCTGAGACACGCGGGGTTTGGCGACATCCGGGCTGACCGCTCCCCTGTGCAGGAGGACATCTACGAGGTCCCACCGGCGAAGGGATCGCGCGGGACGCAGCCGCGGAAGGCCGCATCAGGCCCAGCCTCGTCGGAGGCTCAGGGCATCTCGAGCTCCGCGCCGGTCGTGCCGGCTGCCACGAAGAAGCCACGGACCAGGAGCGCTATTGCCACGGCGCAGAAGGAGACCACGGCCGCATCGACCCAGGCGGGGGTCTCGAGAAGGGCCGGGCCTCGAGAAGCGGCCGACAGGTCGAGAAGGATTTCGGGCCCGACCGTCGCGAGCCATCAAGGGCGCCGTCGAGCCCGCGGAGGAGCGGGCGTCAGGAGGAGGCGTCGAGCCCGCGCCATCACGATCGTCGGGGAGGGAGTCCCCGGGCGTCTCGTGACCAGGGGCGTGAGCGTCCCCGGAGTCCATCGCCGCACCGCCGCCGGGACACAGAAGCGGACGCGGGAGGGCGCGACCGCCAGCGCGAGCCCGGAGCAGGTCCCAGAGCCCGCGCCGGGGCGGGCGCCACGACGACAGCACGAGGGAGGTACGGTCGCCCTCCCGCGATGTGGGGCGGAAGGAGGGCTCTCCCTCGAGGTCGAGCCACGGGAGGCGTCGGGAGCCCTCCCCCCATCCCAGCCCTGCGGAGACGGCCCAGGCGCAGGGCTCGAGCCGTGGGGTGGGCTCGAAGCCCCCGAGTGGGTCCGGCGATTCCGGGAAGAAGCCCAGCCGCCGCTTTGGGTGAGTAGTTTTCTTGGGTCTCGTCGGTAGTGAGGCTTTACCTCTTTACTTTTGATGATGCATGCCATCTCTGGTTTCTCAGGGGAAGCGCTCCTACCAGGAGGTGGACCTCGCTGCGTCCAAGCGGGCCAAGACCTCGAGCCCCGTCGAGGCACAAGCACCTCGAGGTATGGCACCTTCCTCCGCTAGAGAAGCCGCTTGGCTGGAGAAGGCTCGAGCTGCCATGGCTCGAGGAGGCCAGATGATCGTCGCGAATTTTGGTGAGGCCGTCGCCATCGACCACAGGGGTCGAGGCATCCTTCCCGATTCTGATATCACTGTCATCTCGTATTGCAGGGTCGAGGCTACCTTAAGATGCTAAGCAAAATGAAAGACAATGCACGAGTTTGTTCATTCATTTTGGGCGTGTTTGTACAAAGCAACAAAATGAATGAGGCCTCGAGGCCTTTAAGGGTAGAAGCGACGTAGCTGAGATATGTTCCACGCGTTCGCCAGGATCCTGCCTTGATCGTCGTAGAGCTTGTACGTTCCTGGCTTGAGCACTTCAGCTACGGTGTGGGCCCTCCCATGGAGGGGTAAGCTTGGGGCGCCCTCGATTATCCTGCAGCCGTCGAAGCACGAGGTCCCCACCGCCAGGTCCCTCTTGCGCACGTGCTTGTCGTGGTAGCGTCGAAGTGTTTTGCTGGTAGCGCGCGGAGTTGATGAGCGCCACGTCTCGGGCCTCCTCGAGCTGGTCCTTGGCGTTGGCGAGCCTTTCATCGTTGGTTTGCTCATTGTAGGCTCAAAGTCGAGGGGAGCCATACTCAAGGTCCGTAGGCAATATGGCCTCGGCACCGTAGGTCAGGAAGAACGGAGTGAACCCGGTGGCTCGGCTCGGCGTAGTCCTGAGGCCCCACAGCACCGAGGGGAGCTCTGCAGCCCACCCCTTTCCGAAGTTTTTGAGGGTCTTGAATAGCCTCGGCTTCAGCCCATGGAGTATCATGCCGTTGGCGCGCTTGACCTGCCCGTTGCATTGAGGGTACGCGACCGAGGCCCAGGTCACGCGAATGCCGTTGTCGTCGCAGAAGTTGGTGAACTTTTTGCCCGTGAATTGGGTGCCATTGTCGGTGATGATGACGTTAGGCACCCCAAACCGGTACACGATATCTGCGATGAACTCGACGGCTTTCTTGAAGGTGGGGTCGCCTATGGGCCTGGCCTCGATCCACTTGGTGAATTTGTCGATGGCCACGAGCACATGCGTGTACTTTCTGGTCGTCATCTTGAGGGGACCCACGAGGTCGAGCCCCTAGACAGCAAACGGCCAAGTAATGGGGATCATCTGCAGGGCGTGCGCGGGCTGGTGCGTTCGCTTGGCGTAAAACTGACACCCTTGGCAGGCTCGGACCAGGCGCTTTGCATCTCCGATGGCGGTTGGCTAGTAGAAGCCTTGTCGGAAGGCGTTCCCTACCAGGGTCCTTGGCGCTGCATGATGGCCGCAAGCCCCCGAGTGCATGCCATTCCCGAGGGGTGGCGTTGAAGGTCGAGCCCCCGTGTCTAGCTCGAGGGGTGGCGTTGAGGGGCTAGCCCCCGGGCCGATTTTGACGGATGGCTCGAAAAGGTCCCTCGAGAAGACGTCTGGCGGAACCGTGCCGCGCGTGGATGCCAACTTTGCCAGCTCGTCTGCGGCCTCGTTGTACTTTCGAGCTATGTGGTTGAGCTCGAGGCCGTAGAACTTATCTTCTAGCTTGCGCACCTCCCCGCAGTATGCCTCCATCTTGGGATCGATGCAGCTTGAAGCCTTCATAACCTGGTCGATGACGAGCTGCGAGTTTCCTCGGGCGTCGAGGCGTCGGACCCCAAGCTCGAGGGCTATGCGCAGCCCGTTGACGAGGGCCTCGTACTCAACGACGTTGTTGGAGGCGGGGAAGTGCAAGCGCAGCAGGTAGCGCACGTGGACTCCGAGGGGTGAGATAAAGAGCAGGCCTGCACCTGCCCCTGTCTTCATGAGGGACCCGTCGAAGTACATAGTCCAGAGCTCGGCTTGGATTTGTGCTGGCGGGAGCTGGGTGTCGGTCCACTCAGCGACGAAGTCCGCCAATGCTTGCGACTTGATGGCTTTTCGCGGGGCGTAGGTGATGGCCTCCCCCATTATCTCGGCGGACCACTTGGCGATGCGCCCCGTGGCCTCCCGATTGTTGATGATCTCACCGAGGGGGAAGGATGACACCACTGTTACGGGATGAGCGAAGAAGTAGTGCTGGAGCTTGCGCCTCGTGATGATGATGCCGTAGAGCAGCTTCTGGATGTGCGGGTACCGGACCTTGGCCTCGGAGAGCACCTCACTGGTGAAGTACACCGGTCGTTGGAGCGGCAACGCATGACCCTCCTCGTGCCTCTCGACGACTATGACCGCGCTGACCACCTGAGTGGTTGCGGCCACATAGAGGAGGAGGGGCTCGGGGGATCGTCGCCCTTGGTTGGTCGCGGAGGTACGAGAATTGGCGCGGAAGTCAGCAACCCCTTCAACTTGGTTAAGGCATCCTCGGCTTCGACAGTCCACGTAAAGCGTTCCGTCTTCTTCAGCAGGCGGTAGAGAGGTTGCGCTTTTTCCCCTAGCCTCGAGATGAATCTGCTGAGAGCGGCTAGGCAGCCTGTCACTTTCTGCACACCCTTGAGGTCTCGAATTGGGCCCATCCTCGTGACTGCTGAGATTTTTTCGGGGTTGGCCTCGATCCCCCGTTGCGAGACAATGTAGCCTAGTAGCATGCCTTGAGGCACACAAAAGACACATTTCTCGGGGTTGAGCTTCACATTCTTGGCCCAGGCATTTGAACGTGGCCTCGAGATCGCTGATGAGGTTCCCGACTTTCTTGGTTTTAACCATGATGTCATCGACGTAGGCCTCGACGGTTTTGCCTATGTGTTCGCCAAAGACATGCTGCATGCAACGTTGGTACGTTGCCCCGACGTTTCGAAGGCCGAAGGGCATTGTAACGTAGCAATACATACCAAAAGGCGTAACAAAAGAGGTAGCGAGCTCGTCGGATTCTTTCATCCTAATCTGATGGTAGCCGGAGTACGCATCGAGAAATGAAAGTACTTCACACCCCGTAGTGGAATCGACAATCTGATCAATTCTAGGTAAAGGAAATGGAACTTTTGGACATGCTTTATTCAGACCAGTGTAGTCTACACACATCCGCATTTTTCCATTATTTGTCCTAACTAGTACAGGGTTAGCTAGCCATTCTGGGTGAAATACCTCCTTGATGAACCCGGCCGCCAAAAGCTTGTGCACCTCCTCGCCGATGATCCTGCGCTTCTCCTCGTTGAAGCGGCGCAGGCGTTGCTTCACCGGTCTGAACCCGGCCTGGATCTCCAAGGCGTGCTCGGCGACTTCCCTCGGTATGCCCGGCATGTCCGAGGGGCCCCACGCAAACATGTCGATGTTCGCGCGGAGAAAGTCGACGAGCACTGCTTCCTATTTAGGCTCGAGGCTGGCGCTGACGGCCAGCGTCTTGCCATCGGTCGAGGTCGGATCGACGGGTATCAGCTTGGTGTGCTCAGCCGGCTCGAAGGTGCCAGCGTGGCGCTTCGCTTCAGGGGCCTCCTCGGTGGCCAGGGCGGCTAGGGCCTCGAGCGAGTCGAGCTGGACGTTTGCCTCCCCACGCTCGACGCACTCCACGTCGCAGTGGTACGCGTGCTCGTAGGATGTGTCGACGGTGATGACCCTTTTGGCTCTGGCATTTTGAGCTTCAAGTACGTGTAGTTGGGAACCGCCATGAACTTGGCGTAGCCTGGCCGGCCGATGATGGCGTGGTAGGTCCCTTGGAATCCAACCACCTCGAAGGTGAGCGTCTCCTGGCGGAAGTTAGCCGGCGTGCCAAAGCAAATCGGTAGGTCGATGCGCCCGAGGGGGTGGGCCTTCTTCCCTGGTACGACTCCGTGGAACCCCCCGACGCTGGGTCGGAGCTGACCCTCTGAAATCCCCAAGAGGTCGAGGGTCTCGAGGTATATGATGTTGAGGCTCGAGCCCCCATCCATCAACACCTTAGAGAACTGTACGTCGACGATGACGGGGTCGACGACGAGGGGGTACGCCCCTGGGTTTATGACACGGTCCGGATGGTCATCACGGTCGAACGTGATCGGCGCATCAGACCAGTCAAGATACCGGGGGGCGTCGTGGCCGAGTGCAAAGATCTCTCGGCGCTCCTTCTTTCTTTCTCGAGCTGAGAGCTCGACGGTCGGCCCCCCGTAGATCATGTAGCAGCCGCGCACCGGGGGGAAGTTGTCGTCCGCGTCCCCACCGCCGCGCCGATTGTTATCCTTGCCCTTAGGCGCGTCTTCTTTCTTATCGCCGAGCTTAGAGTAGTAACCTTTCAACAGCCGGCAGTCCTTTAACTTGTGATTTACGGGGCCCCTGTGATAAGTGCAGGGGTCCTCGAGCTTCTGGTCGAAAACAGCCCCGTCAGGGGGGCCTCAGGGCTTCTTAGGCTTGAGGGCGCCTGCGAGCACCTCTTCGTCATCATCATCATTGGCGTCGCGCTTCGCCTTCTGACCTTTGCGTTTGTTCTTCTTCTTTTTGTTGTTGTTATTGTTTCGTTCTTGGCGTCGTTGCCCTTGTTCGAGCCCTCCGGCGCGGTCACCGCCTTACCTTTGTCCGTGGAACGGCCAAAGAAGGCCCCCACTGCCTCATCGCCTGAGGCAAAGCTGGTGACACGATCCATCAGGTCCTCGACCGTCCTGGGACGGTAGCGTCCTAGCTCATGAACTAGCTCTTGGCATGTCGTGCCCGCGAGGAACGCTGAGATGACGTCCTCATCAGGCACGTGGGGGAGCTCGAGGCGCTGCTTCGAGAATCGTCGAGCAAAGTCGTGGAGGGGCTCGTCCGCCGCCTGCCTGCAACGTCGTAGGTCCTAGGGGTTGCCTGGGCACACGCAAGTCCCCTTGAAATTCCCGTCGAAGACCCTGACTAGGTCGGCCCAGTCGTCGATCCGATCTGGCGGGAGCCCCTCAAGCCACCGGCGGGCGATGTCCGAGAGGTAAAGTGGAAGTTGGCGCATGATCACACGGTCGTCGTTCTTCGCTCCGCCCAGTTGGCAGCCTAGGCGGAAGTCCGAGAGCCAGAGCTTGGGCTCGACCTCCCCGTCATACTTCACGATGTTGGTCGGCGGTCGGAAGCGGTCGGGGAGGGTTGAGCTGCGGATGGCCCGACTGAAGACTCTGGGCCGGGGGCTCGAGGACTTGCCGGTCCACGTCACTGTCGTAGCGCCCCCCTCGATGGGCACTATAGCCACGCTCTTGGGCCCCTTGTCTTTGCGCCGTCGGTTGATGTCGTTGCGGGCGTCATTGGGGTCTCGAGGTGGCCGGTTTGTCGATGATCCGTTCTCGACTGGCCTAGCTCGAGAGGCGTCCGGCTGGTGGACGGATGCCTCGCGCTCGTTGCGGGGCGTGTCCGCCGGCTTCCCCGAGGCTGCTCCGCGCCGGTGTGACGCCGAGCTCTCGGCCTGCTGCACAGCGGCTGTCTCGAGGAGGTTCTTCATTTCCCGAGCATGCGCCTGGCGTCGGGGTTGGAGACGGCGGGTAGATCGCGGAGCAACATGGTGGCTGCGACCACGTTCTGCCCGGCTCGCGGGAAGCATACCTCGGGGGCGTGCTGGTGCCCCGTCCTCGAGGAATCAGCCGGTGGACCTCTCGAGCCCGACCTCGAGCTCCGGCTCCTCGGGGCTGGGGTGGTTCCTGCATCAGAGTTTGCCGGAGCTGCAGCAAGGTGTCGCCGTTCTTCCTCGGCTTTGGTGATTGCCTCCTGCACCTGCGCGAGTTGCGCCGCCCGACCATCGTCGTGCTGAGGCGGTGGAGCCGGTGCTGGAGGTTCGTTCCTCCCCTGAACACGTGATCCGCCTGCCGCGGCCACGTCGCTGGGGTCTTCTAGATCGAGCGCCGGCCTGCCGTCGTCGCCCTCGTCCTCGGTATCGCATACGATCCCCTCGAGTTGGAAGCACTCCCTGGTGGGTTCCCAGAGCTCGGGGTCGTGGTAGTCGTATTCGTCGGAGTCGGAGCTGTGGACGGCGTGCCGCCTTGGCAGATGCTGGGACCGCAGCTCGCGGTACCATTCTCCGACGGTGGCTCGCCGGGGTGGCTCGATGGCTCGCGAGAAGCCGCGGTCGACGTACGCGGGGTGGACGATCTCCAGGTTGGCCATGGCCTGCAGTAGCACGCCCGGGCGCTCCTCCTGCTCTGTCGGGGGTCGGTCCCGACGGCGCTCGTTGAGCTGGCGGGCGTAGGCTGCTGCGGAGTTGTCGAGGCCGAACGGGAACCGCCGCGTCGAGCGCGGTACACCCCGTGCGGGAGGAGGCTGGGTGGCGTCGACGGTGCGCGGCTCGGAGGCCTCTGGCCTGGCTCCTGGTCCGTGCGCATGAGGAACGCGAAGTCGCTGGGTGGCGCGAGCGCGCCCTGGAAGTCTCCGGCCGTGCGCCGGGCAGGCTCCTCCTCGGGAACTCCGCGCCGGCCACGGGGAAGTGGTGTACGCCGCTGGCACCGCCTGTGCCTGGCGACGATGGCGACGACGGCGCCGCTCATGGGGTGGCGATGCGTGGTGGTGTGGGCGACGTGCCACGCTCCTCGCACGGTGTGGCGTGACACGCCCTCCACTCGGGCCCTCCGTGGAGAGCAAGGTCAGCTCGTTGCCGTTGTCGGTGGCCAGGAACTCGAGGCTCCCGAACCAGATGACGGCACCGGCAGAGAACGAAGGAGTCGAAGCAGCCATCCAGGAAACAACGAGAAACCATCTCGACACGCGAAGGCCCCTACCTGGCGCGCCCACTGTCGGTGTTTCGAACCCGGGGGTACGACACCAACGAGTAATATGATCGCGTGCTCTCTTCCTGGATGGTGATGCAAGATGACACAAGGATTTATCCTGGTTCAGGCAAAGAAGGCCCTACGTCCAGCGGGGGAGGAGGTTCTTGTATTACTTACACCTAAGTGCTTGTACAGGGGCGAATACAAGCTCAATGAGCGTGGACCGGAGTCCGGACTCGAGTGTGTACGTGTGTGGACTTGTGTGTTGTCTCTCGGAGTTGTGTAACCGTGGAATGAGGGCCCTGGTGTCCCCTTTTTAGAGCAAGGGGAGGCCAGGGTTACACAAGGGTATTACAGGTGTCGGGGCGTACGATGCCCAATACGGAGAGGGGTAGGAACCATGTCTTGTCGGGGCCACTGGAGCCGATGTGGGCGTTGCTGGTTGAGGCGTCCTTGGGGCGTGGCCTCCATCCGCGGGCGCGGACGTGATGGCGTGACGATGTAGAAGCCGTGCAGCACCCATTCCGGCACGTACAGGACACGACGGGGTCCCTCCGGGTCTTGGGGTACCTGTCTTCCAATAGCATGAAAGCAGTTAGGGCTCGAGGGGCGCGGAGCCGGCCTCGAGGTGGCGCCTACGGGGGCCCGAGCCCCCGCAGGTATAGACAAGTCCTGTGAAAATTGATTGAGCAGTGGACATCCGGGCCTCGAGACGTGGCTTGGACGTGCAACAGTGTAGGGTATGGGTTAACAGTGCCGTACTGGCACCTTTTTGCCCATGCTTGTGGTGAAAACGAGACTGACTCTGCCCTGGTCACTGTGGTACACGTCGGGCTGCAGAGGACGTGACTGGAGTAGGTGGACGCATTAAATGCGCGGTATGGGGTTAGGGAGCAGGAAGCTTCCTCCTCGTGGAGGGCTTCGAACACTCGCTCGAGCCCGTGCGCTGAGGGCTCGGGTGAGTGGAGGTTGTGCTCCAGCTCGAGGCCTAGATCGAGACGAGCCCCGAGGGATAGGCTATCGTGCTGGAGGGGCTCGAGGTCCCCGCGCGAGGTTTCGAGGAGCGATGCACAGCTGTTACAGGTTCGAGGGGTGGGCTACCAGGAGGTGGCCGGTAAGGTCTCGACAGGTCTAAGTTCCCTGGTGGTGTGCCAGCGTTGCAGGCTCCGAGGGGTTGATTTCTTGGGAGGTTAGCTTAGCTGGGTTTATTAATTGGTGTTTTAGGTTTAACCTATTTGTTTTGCGTTGATTGGGGGTACCCCTTTTGTGGACCGCCAACAGGGCGCGTCCGTCCTTGACCGGCACGGCACCCTCGCTCCCCAGAACCAGAAGGCACGACACGACACCGATTTCGCAGGGGCCGAGCGACCTCGCCGGTGGAAGCATCTTCCTCGACACCGGTCGCTGGATCTGCCTCTGCGTGGCGACCGGTTGAGGATGAGGAGGTTCGAGAAGGCAGCAAGCAGGCTGCAGCGACGAGGTGGAGCCGCTGATGCGGCTACTTCCCACCGACGAACAGGCCACGGTGCCGAGATGCAGACCCAAGCGGAGGATTTAGCTGGAGGATGCAGGAGTTGAGAAAACGAGATCTGAGGGGCGAGCGAATGAACGACAGCAGCAAAAACGGATAAGGCTACAAGGGTACTTTTGGTGGGCCCGTTCTCCAAAACGACACTCTCTTGCGGACAACATTCAACTGCTCAAACGACACTCTCTTACGGACAGAGGGGGTATATATATATATACTTCCGTGCTTAGCTTGGTGTTTTTAATGAGAGCCGGGCTCTCCTCTCTTTTCTCCTCCATATTAGATTTGCTTGGCTATAAGCTAATTATTGTACCTGCTCTAAGTTGGTGTGATCAAACATCAATATTAGTTGCTCTGTTTTGCTTTGTTTGACGTCGGCGTTTGTTAATATTTATAATGGTTTTGTTAATATTTAGAGTTAATATTTAATAGTGTTATGTGACAGAGAATAATCTGAAGTACGGCTGATAAGTCTCTAATCCCTAATAATATTATTGTTCCCTCAGTCCCTCTAATCCCTAATAATGTTCCCAGACGTAGGGGTGGTAATGGATCATGACCCTTATCCATTCTTCACAATCCAACTTAGCCCTTTCCAATTTTAGTTTAAAATCATATAGTATTATGGTTCGATCCTTATTAAGCCTGATCCTTAAATTTGCTAGGCTAAATTAGAGGGCCCTTTACCACCCTTACCCAGACGTTGACCAAAGCAATATTTATATTTGTATTTATAATATGTATACTTGTACTCCCTCCGTCCCAAGATATAAGGCACGCACGTATTTCAAAATTCAAATTTTCTTATCTTTGACTAATAATTAGCCTAATCATATAAAAAGTTTATACTATAAAAGTAGTTGCATTATATTTATATTTAGAAATACTTTCTAATGATCAAACTTTTATTTCTATAAATTATATATTATGAGAGAAATTATAGGTCAAAATCTATTCTTGGAGACCGCACCGAGTCAAATCGCGCCTTATATCTTGGGACGGAGGGAGTATTTAACAATGTCAGAAAACTACTACGTATACATACAAGAATATATAAAAATATGTATACTGGTATATATTTAATGTTTGGTTTAGGACTGAGCTCACCCTGGGCAAGTCCGGCGCCACCTGCCGCAACAACCGCCTGGCCAACTCCTCGTCACCGTCGAAGCGTACCCACCTACGGTCATGCAGCGGCTGCGGCTCCGTTCCATGGCCACGACCACGAGAGCTTGCAGTTGCAGCAGCCACCGCCGACGCGGCCCACATCTCCATGAACCTAAAGAAGCCGATCCCGTCCATGGCGGCGTGGTTCAAGGCCACCCCTAGCGCTATTCCCCCGCTCCCTCCGACGAACTCCGTCACCTGCACACATGGGCTATTCTGTTTAGAGCTCAGGCGCGGCGGCCTCAAACGCCGGCGTCGGCTACAGCCTACAAGGCATGCATATATAACATACCTGCGCCGCAAACACCGGCGCCGGGAGCTCCTCCCGGCGGATATTCCGGCACGAGCTTCGGAAGCGCGTCCACGTCCATGCCCGCGACGAGCCTGGCGAAGTCGAGGTCCGTCTCCGACTCGACGAACGCAACGCCGCCGGCATCATCGTCCTCACCGCAGACGATGGAGACCGTGCCCAGCTCCGGCGCGTAGACGACCTCCCCGGCTAACGGGTGGAACGCCGGGAGGATCGCGGCGAGGGACGAGCTGAGCGCGCGGACGACGTCCGAGAAGGGGACCTGATGATGAGCAGCGGGCCAGCGGCGGGGAAGAGGAAGACGTGGCTGACGGGTGGCAGCGCGACCCAGCGCGTGTCCAGGGGGGACAGCGGCACGCGGCGGCGCCGTCGTCCCGGCGTGCGCCGGCCGCGGGAGCCGGACGACGGTGGCGCGCCGCGTGCGCACGGCGGGCGGCGGCATGCTTCAACGAACGCCTAGGACGGTGATCACCTTTTCATGCATATGGGTTAGCTACTACGGAGTACTATGGCCCCGTTTGGTACAGGGTAGCTTCACCAGTGAAGCTGTTTTTTTAGAAAATAGCTTCATGAGCAACTTACTAGGTGAAGCTAAGCTATTTCGAAAAAAGTGTTTGGCAAAACAGCTTCACCAACAACTTCATGCATGGTTGGGAGAGAGAAATAGAGGTGTAAGCTGTGAAAAGCTACTTTTTTTTAGCTTCATGGGTGAAGCTGTTTTTGTGAGAGGAAGGATAAAATAGCTTCATGAGTGAAACTATTTTGTAAAATAGTGTTTGGAGCTGTTGTGAGATATAGCAGGCCCTATATAGCTAGAGGCTCCAAAGTACGATCGACCTGCATTGCTTGCTGCATTGTGTCAATTTAAACACGTATTGAATGGACTAGGACACTACTTGTTAGCCAAGGTTAAAAAAATGACAAACTAATAATTAGTCAACTATACCTATTTAGATGTTGAACTCATTGTTGGGTTCCATAAATTAGAACTACTCCCTCTGTCACTAAATAAGTGTCGTTCTTGCTTCCCGAGAAAAAGCTGCCAATAATTATATATTCAAATATACTAATATTTATGCTAAATAATTAGTATCATCAGAAAGATCTTTACATCTAGTTTTTTAACAAATTTTTTTGAGATATAAATATTGCACATATTTTCTATAAATTGAGTTAAACATGTGACACGCACACCAACGGCGACACTTATTTATGGATGGAGGGAGTAGTTGTTAGTCCTTGATATATAGCTGGGTTCTATAAACTGGTGAGCTAACAACTAATTAGGTCTTTGGCAAAACTGTAGCTTATCCATTAGTTTTCCTGTTTGGTTCCTCAAGGGCTAAAGTTTAGTCAACTACTCCCTCCGTCCCAAGATATAAGACACGCACGTATTTCAAAATTCAAACTTTCTTATCTTTGACTAATAATTAGCCTAATCATATAAAAAGTTTATACTATAAAAGTAATTGCATTATATTTATATTTAGAAATACTTTCTAATGATCAAACTTTTATTTCTATAAATTATATATTATGAGAGAAATTATAGGTCAAAATCTATTCTTGGAGACCGCACCGAGTCAAATTGCGCCTTATATCTTGGGACGGAGGGAGTAGTTATTAGTCCAAAGAATCTAAACATGGCCTAAATGGATAATTATATACAGTACTATATGAAATGCATGCACGGTCAACTATACACAGTAATGAAACCAGGAACTTTTAGAACCATTCTTACTATGCCGAAATATTTATCTAAAAATATAATATTCCTCTTTTATGCAAATAGAAAAACCCCTTTCATTTCGCTGATGAGCCTGAGCAGCTGTAGGGGTCGCTGATATAGATGTCCAAACGGGCGGCCCGGCACTATCCCGGCACTGGCACTATTCGGCTCGGCCCTAGCGGGTTGTGCCTTATCGGGCCGCCGTGCCAGCCGTGCCGTGCCAAATAGGGCCATCGTGCCTGACCCTCGGCCCAGGCACGACACTATGGGGAGTTGATCGTGTCGTGTCGTGCCAAATGGCCCGTCGTGCCTCCCAGGCCCGCCGTGCCGCGCCGTCGCCGCCGCGCGCGGGAGATGCGTCCGGTCGCGCGCCGCCGCCACGGGGAGGCGCTCTGGCCGCCCTTCGTCGCCACGAGGAGGCGCCTCGGTCGCAAGCCATCGCTACCATGTCGAAGAGAAAGGAGCAGAGAGAGAATTGCGGCTAGGGAGTGAGAAAAGAGAAAGTTAACTAGAATTTGAGACATACTTTTCTTTATATATGTCATTCTATCTTATCCAATGGTGCTAGTTCCTTATAAAGTTATCCGATGGTGAAAATAATCGTGCCGCTATCGTGCCAGCCTATTAGTCGTGTCGTGCCGTCGTGCCAGACCTACGGCCCAGGCACGACACTACGCTCGTGCCCGTGCTGACACTGTCACTATAGCCTTCGTGTCGTGCCATGCTAGGACCGTGCTTTTTCGAACCGTGTCCATGCTGACCCATCGTGCCTGGCCCATTTAGACATCTATAGTCGCTGAGCAGTGGTTTTTCCACTGAGTATACATAACGACCAAATAAATGTTTGTATTATAATACTAAAGAAATCTAAAACTTAAAAAAGATCACTACATAATATTTAGTTTCTTGGTCTTTTTTCTCGAATTTGTTTATTTCATCATAAAACAAATTTTTTTGGTTTCTCGGTCCTTCCGTTAGTTTAAGCGGATAAACCGAGCAGCTGTATGCAAAAGTATACACGATCTGTGATTTTTTTTCTCGAATTTGCTTATTTCGCCCTAAAACAAATATTGTTAAGGAATTTTGTTTAAGGGCTCTTTTATACAAATAGAAGGAATTCAGTGGTTTCTATTATTATAATACTAAACGATTAGTTCAGAAAAAGGAAACAAAATTCATTAGCCCTAGGCCTCTAACATTCACCCTATTTCTTAGGTCTTGTTTGGCTGCACCTAAATACACCCCAATCCACGTGGGTGGGAGTGGATTGGAGGGGAATTTGAACTAAATTACACCTCAATCTCTCCCAAACCATGTGGATTGAGGTGTATTTGTGTGCAGCCAAACAAGCCCTTAGGGAAGAAAAAAATCACAGTAATAACAGAAACAAAGAAGATAATAAGGAATATAACCTGATTGGAGACTAATCCTTAATAATATATACATATACTATTAGAGATCAATTCTGAGGCAGAGCAAACAAGAAAACACTAATTAGACTTAACAAGCTAAAACTAGAGAGTGTAGTGTGAGTAACGCAGATGTTTGGATAGGCAATTATAAAAAGAACAAAAGAAATAGTAACTAATTCTTAATTGTATAAGATGTTATTAGAGAGGAAATTTAAGTACAAATAACATTATTAATTAGCTAATTAGAATATTAAATAGCTAGTTAAGGAGGTGTATTATAGGGGGCATGGAATATTGGAGGTGTTGGGCATCCTGAAAACTGTTGCCACTAACCAGTTGGCGCGCGACCACCCCCATGCATTGTTCTTTTTCTCCAACGCGGCATGGGCGCATGGCCCAGCCCCACCCAATCACTACTAGAGAACATGTTTTTAGACGATCTATCAACTGAGCTTTAGGACCTTTAGCCCCGGTTGGTGTTATCAACCGGGACTAAAGGTCCTTTTAGCCCCGGTTGATGTTACCAACCGGGGCTAAAGGTCCTTCACGAGTGGATTCAAAAGGAAAACGTTCAGAACTATATCATGCGGGTTGTGTAGCTCAGTTGGTAGGTGAGTTGTGCGGGAGGCGAGAGGTGTTGAGTTCGAATCTCACAGACGCACATTTATTTTTTCTCGTGGAAGCCTTTAGCCCCGGTTAGGAGCACCCGACCAACCTTTAGTCCCGGATTGATAGCCACATTTATTTTTTCTCGTGGAAGCCTTTAGCCCCGGTTGGGAGCACTCGGCCAACCTTTAATCCCGGATTGATAGCCCCGGTTGGAAAAACCGGGCTATAGGCCGTTTGTGTAGTAGTACGTGAATCCCTCGCGACAATGCACACGTGCTCCAACCGGGGCTATAGGCCGGTTGTGCAGTAGTACGTGAATCCCTCGCGACAATGCACACGTGCTCGCGCCCCACCCAATCCCTCTCCCTCATGACAAGGCGCACGTGTCCGCGCCCCACCGGCTAGGCTTCCAATGACGGTGGTGACTAGGGCCCTCGTCTTCAACTCCAGCAAGCTTAAAAGGAAAGGGTCAACCAGGGGAGGCAGGGAAGCCAGACAATGGGATGGTGGCCGGGCGATGGGGGTAGCGACTGAACCAGGCTAGGCAGGTACATCGTGTTGGCTTGCCTGTGAGGATGGCTATGGTGGTGGCGGGGAGGGAAAGAAGGAGGTCGTGGCGGCATCAGTAGGGTTCATC
>CM019825.1:46040333-46082705 GCA_009763385.1 Coix lacryma-jobi var. lacryma-jobi
GATTAGGGGGACCGACTATGGGCTAATAGCCTGTCCTCCCACCGATCAGTCTGCTCTTTTCGTTCTCGACCCGGACCTCTTTGCAACGAATCGGCCCGAACTTGAAGGCCCAGTCTCGGTAGTCCCACGGTAGACTCTCATCGGCAGTAGACGTGAACAAGCGCTCGTTTAGTTTTCGGTCTGGGCGTTAGCACCACCTCACCCAGCTGGAGAGGTTGAACGAGCCGACGAGCCTATGCTATCAAGAAGAGCGCCTATCGTGTCTCCGTTGCTCCATAGTTACCGTGGTACGGGTCGACGTGAAATCATTAAGACTCGTGTGGGACCACTGCCATTACACAATTTAAACTTTGCCCCAATCTTGTGTGGGAATCCTAGTTAGTCTATATAAATAGGCTCGACGAAAACGACCAGACCAAAAACAGTGAAGAAATTTTGCTTCTTTATTATTAAATTATAATTATAATTATAATATTAATATAATTATAATATTATAATTATAATTATATATTATATATATTATTAATTATTAATTATTATATATAATTATATTATATTATATTAATTATAATTATTATTTATTATTATATTTTTAGGTATAGGTATAGGTAATATGATAGAGTAGACTAAATTATTGCCGTAATATCTGATGTGACACCGACTAAATTTTAGTCTCTATAATCAAATATCCCCATCACCTAAGATTGAGAAAGAGGCTGCAGCAGGCCTGTTTCCACGAAAGCGCGGCTCGCGTTCTCACGCAACAATATCTTTGTGCTGCGCCCCCTGTTCTTATGCAGCGTAGCCCACCGATCCCTGAGCGCGCACGCAGCCCACGTCCATGCCAACAGCCAACACCCAACGCCAACAGGTACATGCGTTTCCTTTTGTTTTTCTTTGCTTCTATTTTTTTTCCTTTTTATATGTTTTTGGTGATCTTTTTACTCTTCTTTTTCATTTTATTCATATTTTTATATTTTTTAAAAATTTTATAATTAATAATTTTCATTATTTATTAACAATTTGTTTTATATTCCTTCCTCTATTCTATTTTACCCTTCTTTTTCTTTCTCCTTCTTATGAATTATTATTTCATTGTGTTTTACATTTTATTATTTTTATTTAATCTAAATAATTTCTTTTTTATCATTTTCATAATTTATTTGCTTATTTCTGTATTTCTTCATATTTTCACCTTTGTTATTTCTTTTTTTTTGTCTCTTCTATTTTTTCTCCTCTCTCTTTTCTTTTATTTTTTTAAGGTTTCAGTATTTTTTTATCTTTTTTACCGATATGGGACTAATAGCCTGTCCATTCCAACCGATCCAGTCTGGCTCTTTCGTCTCGACCCGGACCTCTTTGCAACGAAATCGGCCCGAACTTGAAGGCCCAGTCTCGGTAGCCCACGAGACCTCATCGGCAGTAGAGCGGAGACAAGCGCTCGTTTAGTTTCGGTCTGGGCGTTTAGCACCACCTCACCAGCTGAAGGCGAACGAGCCACGAGCTCATGCTATAAGAAGAGCGCCTCGTGCTCCGTTGCTCCATATTTACCTGGACGGGTCGACGTGAAATCATTAAGACTCGTGGACCACTGCCAAAATTAACAATTTAAACTTTGGTCTTTCTGCATTTATTTGTTTTCGAGATTGGGTCAGTTTTGACAAATATTTCTCCTGTGAAACAATTTTGACTAAATTTATTATTCTAAAATTTGAAAATTTTGTTTTTTGCAGAAACAAATTTTTTTGTATTTGAACTAGGACTCGGAAGTCAAAACGCAGCACGCGGCCGGTTTCTCTCTTTGTGCAACTCCGGGAAAAAAATCTTGTTCGTTTACTAAACGAAAGAGATTCCTTCTTCTTTCCGTTTTTCCTTTTTTTCTTCCATTTCCGCTTCCATGCATGCTATCTAACTGTACATGACTTTTTCCTATTTTTCTTATATAAATAAATAAATAACAAATATAGTACTATAAATCTTTGAACTCTTTATCCTTCTATAATCTAATAAATAATCCATGACTTACTTAATTTATCATTGAATCTAATTTATATCTATATGTTTATATCTATTCTATATCTATATCTATATATATACCTAATAATAATCTATATCTATATATATACCTAATAATAATAAAATAATAAAGAAGCAAAATTTCTTCACTGTTTTTGGTCTGGCCGTTTTCGTCAAGCCTATTTATATAGACTAACTAGGATTCCCACAAGATTAGGGGGACCGATATGGGACTAATAGTCTGTCTGTTCCCCCTCCCCTTTCGTCTGGTCGACAGCACCGGTTGGAGCAAAAACTGATCCAGTCTGGCTGTTTCGTCTCGGTCCGGACCTTAGCATATGTGCGGGTGCATAAGTATCTTCTTTCACCCGTGTTCTCCTCTCCTCGTGTCGCCCTCGCCTTCATCTACCTCTGCCCCACATCATCAACCGGTCTCGCCGAGCTCCCTACCATCAGCAACACACTTTTTACTCCACCCCTCCCCCATGGCGCTATGGTGAGCTCCGTCAAATCCACCTGACATCCCTGCCCTCCTTGGACCGGCCACCCTTCCTGCCATCAGGGCCGTAAGCTCAATCCAACGGGGGCTCTTTATTATTAGGTATAGATTAATTTGACATTATGATATTATTATCAATGTTAACCTACACTACGAATCCATCATAAAGAAAATTATAGCTCCAAAAATTAATAGAAAGAAACAAATATAAATATTTAGGTATTTAACATTCATGTCTTATTTTGTGTTAATGACCTTGTTTGTTAAAGCTTATGATCAGTCAAAGTTGGTCAATATTTTTCTATCACAACACAACAACAACAACCACCATAAATCATGCCGAACAATCCTAATGTATTTTTATTCCCGTTATAGCGTACGGGCATATGTACTATGAAATTAAATTTTGAAATGGATCTACTTACATCACTTTCATATTTTTAAACTAAACCCAAAAGAGTTTATTTATAGTTATAGTTTAAAAATTTAAACTTCGGATTAAACTTAACCTAAAAGATTTTAAGAGTCTCTTTCTTCTCCCGTTGCAACGCACGGACATTTGTTCTAGTTAAAAATAGATTAAATATAAAACTAATTACATTAGCATACAGTAATTAACAAGATGAATCTATTAAGCTAAATTAATTTGTTATTAGCAAATATTTTACTTTAGCATCATAGTGTTAAATCATGGTGTTAAATCATGAACTAGTTAGGCTTAATAGGTTTGTCATGTAAATTATCCTTCGACTGACAAATTAGTAAAGTTGATGATTAATATACTCCATCTGTCCATAAATAATTGTTAGGTTGGTATACGTACCGCAAGTTTAACTCAATTTATAGTAAATGCGTGTAACATTTATATTTCTAAATAAATTTGTTAAAAAACTACATTAAAGATCTTTTCACTGATACTAATTATATATAATAAATATTAATATTTTTAATATATATTAAATTAAAGATATTACTCGAAAAACGAAAACGACAATTATTTAGAGACAGAGAGAGTATATGTTTTTGAGATATAGACCTTGTTTAGTTCGTGGACGAAAAGTTTTTGAGTGTCACATTGTATGTTTTGGGCCTAATCTAGTCTATTAAAAATAGACTAATAAGAAAATAAATTACATATTTTGTCTAAAAATCTTGAGACAAATTTATTAAGACTAATTAATCTATCATTATCACATGTTTACTATAACACAACATTGTTAAATTATGGACTAATTAAGCTTAGAAAATCATCTCACAAATTTATTGTAACCTTTGTAATTAATTATTTTTTAGTCTATATTTAATATACCATACATATATCTAAATATTTGATGCGATGGATGAGACGGAAACTAATAAAGCCAGACGTGAATTAATGATGAAACCCATTTCACAACTCGGTAAAATTGTGAGACCTTTCTAATGAGCCTAATTAGGCCATGATTAGACAATGTTGTGCTACAGCCTACAGTAAACAGTTTCTAATGACAGATTAATCAGGCTTAATAGATAGGTCTCGCGATTTTCCGTCCACATGTGTAATTAGTTTTATATTTAGATCATATTTAGTTCTCTTAATTTTTGATTTACAATTGATACAATAATTTTGCAAAAAAAATGCCAACTATCATGCATCTAAACAAGGATATGTGAGTGACGACAATGTATCCTATACAAACCAGTCGATCTGGACCTCAGGATGCTGATCGGATGACTTTGGAGAGAGATGGGATATTTTTATGATTAAACGCCCGCAGCCCACAGTTTGTTTTGCAAAAAAGACCCATCTTTCTTCTCCCCGTCGCGACCCCCCTCTTTCTTCTCCGCAATCGCGATTGGGGAAGTCTTTCGAATCTTCCGTTCTAGCGGTCGCCGGAGGAGAAATTGGCTATTATAGGACTCCAATCATTGTGGTTTCTCCCAAATAGGACTCCAAACATTCGTTTCTCTCAAATAGGACTCCAAACATAGTTTCTAAGCTCTAATGACATTTCGATAATATTAACCCTGCTTTAAATCCTAAATACATATATTTGGCCATGACATGACTCTTTTGCCCTTGGGCCTTACTAACGTGGTCTGGCTGCATGTATAGATCATCCTTTAGCCAAATCCGACGGATGCAAAAATTGGCCAATCCTTTATACATTGTACGCATCATCCTTTATAGTATGTGCAAAAACTGGAGCAGCGACCAGCCAAAGGATGATCTATGCATGCACGTACTATAAAAAATTGGCAGAAAGAAGATTCGGTGGCGGTCGCTGCTCGTACGCATCGCCTTTGGCTTCGAACTGGAGAAAATCTTCACCAGCCGATAATGAAGGATCCTGACGCCTTTAGCTCTCCCTGACTCTTGCTCTTTCCTGTATGCGGTGTGTGGCTGTGTCTCTGTGTTTGCGCGAGATAATAGGACTCATGAGTGGGAGGGGCAAAGGGCGAGGCGGCGGCACGACGAGTTGGCGATGGATTGCCGTGACCACGTGTCTCAGGCGGCGGCGCGAGAGTAGACGAGGAGACGAACTACGTAGAGAGGTTTAGGGTACGGGGATCACATAAAGGGCAATAAGGTCATATGCAAAAATACATGTATTTGAGAGATGAGAAAAAATGGTTAATATTATCAGAATGTCATTTGAGCTTACAAATATTGTTTGGAATCCTATTTAGGAGAAAAAAATGTTTGGAATCCTATTTGAGAGAAACCACAACGATTGGAGTTCTATAATAGCCAATTTCTCTCGCCGGAGCAGGCGCCCTGCAGGCTGCGACCAGGCTCTGCCACGCCGGGCCATGGCCACCCGCCTCCACCTCTCCCGCCACGTTCAGATCCCGGCCCCGAGCTTCCTCAGCCTTCGTACGTCCCATCGGGCGATGCAGCGACGATGTTCTTCAGATCCCCGAGCTTCCTCAGCCTCCGTCCCATCGGGCCGACGACGAGCACCGACCGAGCTCCCGATCCATCTCTCTGCGATGTACCGGTATGTTCCGAGTTCCAACCACCTATATTAGCCCCCTTAATTAATTTCTCTTTCCGTTAGTCGATCCAGTGTCGTTGCTGCCGTTCCCTCCCTCCCTCTCAGGATGAGATCCGATCGAACCCTAACTATGGTTTCTCTATTGATTAGGCACCAACATCAGCATGTCGTTGACCCTGTACCAAAAGTTGTCGTTCAATGTCAATGACAAATTCGTCCCAACGGTACTACTTCAGGGAAACCAGGGATGCGCGGACCTGGTGGCGATACACAACATGGTGGCCATCAAGTACGGTTCGAGCTTTGGGAAGCCAGGCGCGCTGAAAGAGGAGTCCATCAAGTCTGTCCTCAGTGACATGATCATTAGCAGTCGTTTCAGACGCCGAGGCAAAGGAGGTCAAGCACGTGCTTGCCAACATCTGCACCAAGTGCAGGAGGCGCTGCGCCGGTTCCTCGCCGATCCCGGAGTCTCCGTCGTCGAGTCGGGCTCTGTCCAAGATTCAGATGCAGCTAGTTTTGCAGTGCTATACAAGACTCGAGTTGATGATCTGTGTTGCTTCAAAGTGCAGGTTCTGCGACCATAAAGTACATGTAAAAATTGTATCCTAGTTGCTCAGTGTTGTGTAATGCCAATGGCAATTGTGCCTTCTGTGTAATGCCTGAACAGAAAGTGCCTTCTGTGTATATTTGTGTTGCCTTCTGTGTATATCTGAATTTGCAATGAAATGAACTGAAATCGATTTCAGCGTGCAATGTCTATGGTGATCTCAAAGTGCATGGTTTCAGCTTCCAATGTCCTAACAGAAAGTTTAGACCTTGTCCTAAGAAAATTCAGATCGCAACGGAGAGACATCGAGCGACCTGATACGGTGATCCATGGCGGCGGCCACAACGGAGACAGAACTAACGACAACAACAAGATCAACAGCAGTGACTTGAGAGAGGTTGTCCGCCCGCTGCTCGTGCACAGGATCCATGGCCGCTGCTCGTGCACAGGGGTCGCGCGCGTCAAACTACATGGCGGCGGCGGCACGTTCTGTGCGCGAGACGAAGTTGGGCCGTCGGTCTCCTGCACTTGGGGGTTTGGAGGGGGATTTGCAAAGAAACATGATTAGCATTCTGGCTGATGGGCGTTTAAGTGCAAAAGTAACCCATCTCATCCTCTATCCATCGGATGAGCATCCTACAGCCTTGATTCAAAGTTTCCAAATTTGCACAGCCCTTCCGGTTTGCACCTGATACGGTGCCGTGAGCGGCGAGATGATATCCACTAGTGACTAGCCCAACACGCGTTGCGCTGGCTGGATTAAGGGCATCCTCAATGTTGCTCAAAAAAGTCAAAACGTTAGCCTATTGACTGCAAAAGAGAGAGAGCAACTAGCGCCGTCTCAGTGTCGATATATACTTGAAGAAAGTTTGCTAAAGAGGGAGAGCAACTAGCGCCGTCTCAGGTTCCGTGTACCACAGCTTTTCCATCAGCTCGTAAAGTTGTTTGAAGCTGTTTTTGTATCCAAAAATCTTCTAAAATTATGCTCTCACAGAAAATATATGAAGTTGTTTTGTCAAACAATTTATCAAAATGATAATAACTTCATTAATGAAGCCGGTCGTGGAGCTAAAACCAAAAAATAAATAGCTGTGAAGTAAAGCCATGTCAAATTAGATCTCAGTGTCGCTATATACTTCAAGAAAGTTTTCTCTCACGCGCGTTGCTCTGCATATCTACGCTCTCCGCTTCTCCTTTTTTTCTTTTTTATTATTGTTTTCATGTTTCAAATTGACCGGCGATATGCTCACTCCATTGGAGGCGCGCTAACAGTTCTAAACAGTAGAAACAAGTAGGGAATAAACCGTGGTGACAGAGCTAAAACAGTATCGCGACCAGGCCTCGTTTGGTTGATGGATGAAAAGTTCTCTCTCACATCAAACGTTCAGACACTAACTTAGTCTAATAAAATAAACTAATAACAAAACAAATTGCATATTTTGTCTGTAAACTGTGAGATAAATTTATTAAAACTAATTAAACCATTATTAGTATATTTTACTGTAACGAAACATTGTCAAATTATAGACTAGTTAGACTTAAAAGAATTGTCTCGCAAAATTATCGCAATTTGTGTAATTAATTATTTTTTAATCTATATTTAATACTTTACGTATGTTTCCAAATATTCGATGTGATGAGGAAATTTTTTTGATGGGAACTGAACCAGGCCAAACAGTGATGAACCTTGTACAGGCCAGACGAAAAATAGAACCGCATCGGGTAGATCAACGTGATGAGACAGTTGAACAGTGTTGGGTTTTGTGGGCTTGTCAGAGCATCTCCAATAGTTTGGTAAATGACTTGCCATCCTTTAAAATTTGGCAAAACAACCAAAAAAATCTTTCTCCAACAGTTTGTCAAATCCACCTCCTATTTTCTGCAACTTACTAAATATCCCATCCGCGCGCGCATCTTTCTGCGCGCGTATCGCACTTGCGATCCCTCCCCGCGCGGCCGTGTTTCCCTTCCCGCGCTCGCAAGGAAAAATCCCCTCTCGTTCTCGCGAGAAGATTGAGCTGCACGGGGCAGAGGCAGGGAGGCTTTACCAGGATGTCGAGGCCACCGACAGCATCGCGGATCCATGCGGCGAACTCAGCGACGGAGGCGGGGTCGGAGACGTCGAGCCTGCGGAAGACCACGACGAGCCCGCACGCGAGGAGCAGCGCCGCGGCGGCTTCCCCGCGCTTGTTCGTGCCTGATGCTCTGGTTCACGCCGGTCAGCACGGTCACCGTCTCCCTCAACCACGGCCACCACGCTGGCGTCTTCGAGTCAGACCTCAGCAGTCAGCGACGGTGGCTTCTCCAGGCCAGATCTGACAACAGCGGTTGCGAGGACACAGGATCCTGCGCATCTCCCTGTCCTTCCTCCGCGGCGGCGCTGTACGGGCCACTGGATGCAGCCGGCAGCCGTAGGCTACAGGAGTTGGCTTTCAGATTTGAGAAGGGAGCCAGAGACCTCTCCGCCCAGACCACTCGACGCTTCTCTATCTCGAAAAAAAGGACTAGTCTGACATGGTCAGAGCACATGAGTTCCACTCCGGCACCGTTCTCTTTTTTTTTTAACGTACTCTTAATATCGACCGGGGTCACGCGAGGTAGGGAAAACATCTGCGTGTACCGGTCAACAACCTCAACTAGTGGGCCTTTCTTTTTTTTTTTTGTTTTGGCAAGTCAAGAATAGAAAATTGTTGGAGAGAGCTTCTTTTTTACTTGGTATATTATTTTAGCAACTTGCAAAAACACAACATTTAGCAAGTGATTTTTACCAAACTATTGGAGATGCTCTTAGCTATGTTAAATCAGGTCCTGTGAGCATCTCCAACAGTTTTGCAAATGGGCTTTGCATTCTTGTTTTTGCAAAAAGTATAAAAATATCATATCCAATGGTTTGGCAAATGGGCTTGACATTTTTAGCAATTTGGCAAAATATTGGGTGATATTTGGCATATATGTCAAGCTGCGGTTCGCTTGACAATCGTCCTCGCGTGCTACTCCCGCGAGATATTTCCCTTCTCACGCGCACAATTTTTTAGTTTTGCCAAGTCTAAATGCAGAACCGTTGGAGATTGACTTTTTTTATCTTTGCCATATTAATTTGAGAGTTGGCAAATACCATATTTTGCTAAACAAAAAAATGCAAAACCGTTGGAGTTGCTCCCATTTTGCAAAATTTTTCATCACATCAATATTTGGACGCATGCATGGAGCATTAAATATAGGTAAAAAAACTAATTGTACTTTTAGTATGTACATGTCGAGACGAATCTTTTGAATCTACGTAGTCAATCTCAATAGAAGTTTTCACAAAAGTTTTTTTTAATAATGGAATTTTATTTCAGCCTCTGCAAGAATTTTGCACTCAACCATTTATTATTACAATATTTCAGCCACTTAGCTGATAAATAAAAGCTTTCAAAAAAAGAGTCAAAGGTGAGAGGGACTATATTTATAAATTAAACTCTAAGTCTATTAGAAAGCAACCATCCATTCTTGACGAACATCTTCATTGCTACAGTCTCCATCACTCGGCATGTTTTTTTTCAAATTTGGTTGGTTGGCCTCTTTTAAAGTATGGACCAGAACCGCGTCTAATTGAAAATAACATGTAGCTAGGATTAATTTTTTTTTGTCAAAAATTGCATCATTTTTGGTCAACCATATAGACCAAAATATAGCGCTTGCTCCTACTCGAATTTGAGATCACAACTTTGAATCTACATGTTGTAACCTTTGGAAAAAAAATTAGTCATATCTCGTGGTGTCTCTAAACCAAAGGCTATGTGAGCAATTGAAGGGTCGAGATGGCGGACTAGAGGGGGGGGTGAATAGTCCTTTTTAAAAACTTAAACTTAATTGCAGCGGAATGGCTAACCGAAATAAATGCGGAATTAAAACTATCGATCTAGCCAGGACTACACCCCTCTACTTATACTCTATGACACCTTATAAAAGATCCTAAACAATGCAAATAAGGTGTCGGGCTAGCTAAAGCTCACCTAACCAATTCTAGAAGCAAGGTCACACAATCCTATGCCACTAGTACTTTAAGCACGAGGGAGCTCCTACACAAACTAGCAAGCAAAGCACAAAGCCTAAGCTCACTAGCAATGCTCAATAACAAGGCTACACAGGCCAAATTAGAGAGCTCAACTTAGCTACACAAACTAGATAGCTACACAAGCACAATATGTATGAAAGTAAATATAAGCTTATGTATGGAGATTGCAAACCACCGAGAAGAGTAGACAATGTTGACACGGTGATTTTTCCCCGAGGTTCACTTGGTTGCCACCAAGCTAGTCCCCGTTGTGTCGACCACACACTTTGGTAGTTCGGCGGCTAATAGGCACCACACCTAGCTCGACACTCGAGCGCCGCAAGAACTCACCCACAAGTGAGGGTAACTCAATGACACGCGCAATCCACTAGAGTTGCTCTTCGCGATCCCCGCGGGGCGAGCACAATGCCCCTCACAATCCTTCTCCGGAGCCACGCACAATCTTCACGCGGGCTTCACGACGGAGACTCGATCACCAAGCCGTCTAGGAGGTGGCAACCTCCAAGAGTAATAAGCACCACCGGCTTGCAACTCGAACACCTAGTGCCACTCGATGCAATCTCTCAAAGCAACGCACTAGAATCGCTCACTCGCAATAGATCCGCACACTAGCAAGCACAAGCGAGTTAGAGGGCTCCCAAGCACATCCACACAAGCCACCAAGGCTTTGGAGTGCACCAACATCAACCTAGGGCCGGCCACAACGACTATATATAGAGCGGGGAGGGCGGCGGCCCGATCCCCATCTTTTTGCGCTTTGCCGGTAGTACCGGCCCCTCCTGGGCGGTAGTACCGGCCTTGGTCAAACTAGCCGTTTCCTCACATCCCGCTGATTAAGGCGAAGTACCGATCCCTGGTCGGTTCCTCCGAGGTCGGTAGTACCGAGGTAATGGCGGTACTACCGCCAGGCCAAAATCGCCGCGAACAGAGAGCTCTGCGAAAAACCAGTCACTACCGACCTTGCGTCGGTACCACCGTGGGCGGTAGTACCGAGGTAATGGCGGTACTACCGGCAAGCCAATTTTCAAAACAACAGAGAGCCTCGCGAAAAACCAGCCACTACCGACCTTGCGTCGGTACCACCGTGGGCGGTAGTACCGAGGTAATGGCGGTACTACCGACAAGCCATTTTTCAGAAACTACAGAGAGCCTCGCGAAACTCCTCAGGGCCACGGTACCACCGACCATCCGGTCGGTACCACCGCCGGCGGTAGTACCGAGGTAATAGCGGTACCACCGCCAGGCCAAAAACGTCCCATTACAGAGAGGGCTGCACGCAGCACCTATGGGCGGTACCACCGACCACCCTGGTCGGTACCACCGACCATACACAGAAAACTCCATTTTCTTCTCCGTTTTGATCCAAACCAACTCCAACAACTTCTCCTTTGCAAATGTGCTAACACCAACAAGTGTACAACATCATGTGCATGTGTGTTAGCATTTTCACAAACATATTCAAAAGATTTTCACTTGCTCTCACCACGCCACTCGATCTTAGTAACATCGCAAAGTTAGATCGCTCAAGTGGCACTAGATGACCGATATGCAAACAAGTTTGCTCCTCTTAATAGTACGGCCATCTATCCTAAACCCGGTCATAATCTTCTCTACACACCTATGACCGGTGAAATGAAATGCCCTACAAATATACCTTTGCCTTGCGCATTCCATTCCATCTCCTTCGGTGTTGATGCAACACATGCACCAACCTATCTTCAAATGATATGATCCACTTCATATCATCACATGGCCTCCATGGTCCATCGATCTTGACATCACTTGCTCTTCACCATCGCTTCGGTCCTTTGGCGCCAAGTCTTGCTTAAGCCTCCCGACACTCGGTACCAACGGCTTCAAAGCCTCAACTTGCCCTTCACCTTCGCAACCGGTCCATCAAGCCAAGTCTTGCCTTGATCTTCTCCATCTTAGCCATATGACCACATGTCATGTCACATATGCAATAAGCTCCTTCATCACATGTATGAGCCTTGCAACATCTTCCAAGCCATTTCACCTCTATGGCATATGTTGCTCACACATGATCACCTATGGACTAATCACCTGTGTAATTTACTTCAAACACCATTAGTCCACCTAAAGTTGTCACTCAATTACCAAAACCAAACTAGGACCTTTCAATCTCCCCCTTTTTGGTAATTGATGACAACTCTACAAAGATATGGAAATTAAGCTCTTTGGATTCTATGTTACTTATCCAACATTAAGACCATATTAGAGAATTTGGATAAGCACCATACAACCCGACTTTGTAGTGTTAACTCCCCCTACATGTGTGCTCAAATGGTTTGGTTTCAAGCTTGCACACATGCATAAATATGAAATTTGTGGGAGTGTTAGCACTACTAAGTGATGCTAAGGTATACATGATGAAATTTTACCTTTGAAGCGTGCATACCACATTTTGATTCATCCTTAGCATCGAAGAGTAGCTAGACATCATAAAAACTAGAAAACCCCGTGAGATCAACATTAATAGCAAGGGTCTAGTTTTGCATAAAAAACACAAGTCTAGCTAGAAAACCTATGCATGCTAGTTATCAATTCATCAATTAAATCCTATAACTAGCATACACCACACAAGCATGCATATAAAATTTTTAAAACTTATGCAATGCAAGCAAGCGCATGATTATGCACATATCAAATGCAACAACCAAGTTCATGAGCTTGCTCCCCCTACTTGTGTGTTCTCATTGTCCAAGAATTTTGATCCTTCAATCTTGTGCTCCCTCTTGATCCATGTCCATCTTCTTTTCTCCCTCTTTGTCCTTGACATATCATAATTGACATATCTTTTCCATAACTTCTCCCCCTTTGTCATCAATGACCATAAAAGGCATGCTTCTCTTGATACAAAGGGTTGGACTAGGGTAGATGGATGATACTTGAGTCTTCATTTTTGATGGACACCACCATATGTGTTGGAATGATACCATGTGTAGGATCTTTGACCTTGATACCAATAGGTGGGGCACCTTCCCTATGTCATAGCATGGGTCATCCACTTGATAAGCTTGAGCTTTTGTTGGTGATGGATCTTTGCTTGATTTGATCACTTAAAGTTGAGGACCACTTGAAGTCTTGTAGGATACCACTTGAATAAAAAGTTTAACTTGATATCCATTTGCATTATTATCTTCTTCTTGAACTCTTGTCATCTTCATGAGCTTCTCATTTGTGACTTGAACTAGGCAATATTGCACAAGATATCTAACTCGGTTTGCTCTAGAGTAAGCTTCTTCACACATCTTTCAATGGTTATCTTACTCATGTTGAATTAGACACTTGAATGTTCATCTTCTAGATCAAGTACTTGGGTTCACTAGCTCATGAACAAACTCATATACTAACCACTAGATCATATAATTAAACAAGCAATAGTGGTAGGCAATGAATTTAAACTTTCCAATTGTTATGCATGATCCTATTGAACATGTACTATATGCACTAACCGCATACTAGTAAGGGATGAATATGATCATGCACATTACAATGATACCTTTGCTATCTTGGAGTAGAGGATAGTCATTTGATTCCAATTAAGCTCCAAATAGCAATGTGAAGTCCATGGTGAAGATCAATATATACCAATTGATAGAACAAATCTTCACTCATATGATTAAGTGCATTATCTTGTTGTGGTTGGCTTGCTTCTTTATTTGAACATAGCTTGCATATGAATACCACTTGAATTGTCATGATTTGCTTTTCTATCTTGGGTGTTGCTTGCTTTCTTTCTTGATCAATCTCTTGATTTTTCCAACTAAGCGTCTCAAATGACACTTTAGATCACCACTTCCATGTTAGCCTTCCAAGCCTAGCTTGGTTAACCTACCAAAGGCGGCAAGCCCCTACAAAAGGGAGAAGTGACCTCTCTCCAAAGAATCATCCTTGATACTTACTTGAATTGACTTTGTTTGATTGATCCATTTGAACTCTTCTTGAAATGTGACTTTGAATCCATCTTTGAGTCCCTTTTTGAGTCCTTTTCTTTCTTCCAAAAGATCTTCAATTGATACTAGGACTTCATCTTTCTCTTCATCTTGATGTTGGTCTTGATCTTCAATTTGAGTACCAAATGTGTGCCAAATACACTTCTTAATCAAATGAACTTGTACTCATCTTTGTCATGCTTCTAGCTCATTTCAAAACCAAACATTGGTCCCTCAACCACTTATAAACATGATTCCAACTTGAGGACCTTTCAATCAAAGTGACTCTAGATTAATCCAATATTTGTCACTTTTCTGGCAGATTTTGTCCTTCTCAAAGAAACATGCATATCTCCCAAAATATAAGTCCAACGACTATGAAATTTGGTGGAGATGTGCCTCTCTAAGTGTTCTAGCAGCCATAAAAATTTGAGCTTCATTGGCTTTCTAGATTGCTACCAGATTTCAATTCTTTCCATAGTACTACATGCTGAAAACTGCTGCACTATAGTTGACAAGATCCTCTCCAAAACTAAAGCATCACTTATCCAATTATCATGAATTTTGCACAGCAACTAATACCATATGTGAAGAGCATGTGTACCAAATTTCAAGCCAATCCAAATAGATTTGATCATTCAAACATGGCTATTATCACAGCTAGCTCAGATTTCAGATTTTTGACAACTTTGAGCAATTGAGCTATACTTTACCAATTTGAATCAAACTTGAGCTAACATGTTTGAATACTCTCACAAGACATATATCCATTCAAATCACTTACTAAAAGAAGTCTCATGAACTTATCCATTCAAACTAACTCAATTTTGATCACTAAGCATCACATCCATTCAGTCATCTTATAGCAAGCAACATATGCATATATATCCGATTCAATCATCTCATATGCATTTAAAATAACATGATCAACTAGAGATATACCTTAGTAGCTCATGATCATGAAATAGCAAGCTTCTTCATCTACCATTTGCAAACCTTTAAATATATATCCAATCAACCACCACAACTTGATCTTTTGCACTTGTATGTTTTGCACTTGGACTTCACTTCACTTGGCATTGGGTTTGGATGTTCACTAAGCTTCTTTACTTGACTCAATCATATGATGGACAATATGAAATTGATTGAATCAAGCCTCCAATGCCATGGTACCTACACACATTCATCCACTTTTTGATGGTACCCAAACTAGTTTGGGTCCTCTCAAGTTAGGAGCAACATACTTTGGCATAGCCTTAGTATGAGTAGCGGGATGTTTTGCAATAGCAACCAATGTGGTACCATTGTCATCCTTTCTAAGCACAATATCATTATCAATTGAAATAGGCTTAGAAGTCATACCTAGGGGACATGAATTAGCCATGTGTCCCCTTTCCCGGCATGAGTAGCAACTTCTCTTTGATTGAGCCTTCTCTTCCTTGCTCATTTGTTGCTTCTCATTGCCTTGCCTCTTCTCATTTGCTTGAGCCTTCTTCTCAAGCTTGATAGGACACTTCGAGGCAAAGTGTCCCATATCACCACACTTGTAGCACTTGATGTGAGCCAAATCTTTCTTCTTTTCTTCATTCTTGCTCATCATCATTTTGGCATCATGGATATGAGTTGGATGCCTTGCTCTTCCGCCCCTTCTTGTTTTCTTCTTCTTCATCAAGTCACCATCATGATGGTTGTTCTTGATTTGAGCTTGGGGCTTCTTCTTGTTGGGGCAAGCTTTTGCAAGATGTCCCATCTCATGGCATTGATAGCACATGAAATGAGATAGCTTCTTTTCTTCTTGCTTCCTCATTTTCTTGCCCTTGGCATTGCTTTTGTTAAAGCCAATGCCACTCTTGTCACCATAGCTTCTTTGATTCTTCATCATGTGCTCATGGGTGACTTTTGATCTACACCACCTCTCTAACTTATTGCTCAAGTTCTTCACTTCACTTTTGAGCTCATTGTTCTCCTTCAAAAGGTTAGTCTCACAAGACAAAGAAGTAGAACAAGCATCTAATTGTGAAGAACATGGCATAGATAATAAATCTTCACAAGAGGTGGATACATGCTTCTTTTCTTCATCACAAGGGTTAGCACAAGTATGCGATTGATCAATTGTCCCATGTGATGAGCTCTCACTAGTTTTAATTTCTTCATTAGAAAGCTTCTTAGTGAGAAAAGCATGGTCTTTTACCAAATTATCATGAGTAACACATAGTTCCTCATGAGTCAATTTAAGCTCATCATGTGAACAAGTAGTAACATAAAGTAAATGATTTTGTTGTTCACATGCATTCTTTAGAAATGAGTTTTCTAATGTCAATTTTGCATTTTTAGCTAACTCATTTTCTAAAGCAATGGTCATGCTAGCAAGTCTACTAACAAGCTCATCATAGGAATCATGATTAATCATATTGCAATTTGATACCTTAGTGTCACCTTGTGACATGAAGCAATATGATGATGTTGGAGAGCTTGTAGTAGCATCATCATTGGAGCATGTACCATTATTACCATCAAGTGTGCTTGAGGTTGAATCATTACTTGCATCACTTGAGGCATCATCTTCCATCTTGTCAAGTGTGCTTGAAGTATTTTCATTGATTGCATCACTTGAACATGAGGTGGAGCAATCTTCCACAACAACTATGTTGCGGTCATGCTCAACATCCTCATGTACCACCGGTTCATCCTCCTTTATGAACTTGCCATCATCAAACGTGGAGGGATCACCGAAGGTGGTCTTGATGGATTCCCACATCTCATGGGCGGTCCCTTTGGAGTTGATCTTATAAAACAACTCAAAACTCAATGCATCCATTAGATAACAATAAGCATTTGCATCAAGTTCAAAGAGATCCTTTTGAGCTTTGGTGAGATTTCTATGGTCCAAAACATGAGTGAGACCACTAGTGATAATCCACCAAAACTTTGGCCCCTTTGCACGAAAATGATCAAGCATATGGTATTTCCATTGTGCAAAGTGTGTGCCATCAAAAATATGTGTATCACACACATCATCTAGCCCACTAGACGCCATCCTCTCGGGTCGGTGAAGACCACAAATGAGAGACCTTGCTCCGATACCAATTGAAGGGTCGAGATGGCGGACTAGAGGGGGGGGTGAATAGTCCTTTTTAAAAACTTAAACTTAATTGCAGCGGAATGGCTAACCGAAATAAATGCGGAATTAAAACTATCGATCTAGCCAGGACTACACCCCTCTACTTATACTCTATGACACCTTATAAAAGATCCTAAACAATGCAAATAAGGTGTCGGGCTAGCTAAAGCTCACCTAACCAATTCTAGAAGCAAGGTCACACAATCCTATGCCACTAGTACTTTAAGCACGAGGGAGCTCCTACACAAACTAGCAAGCAAAGCACAAAGCCTAAGCTCACTAGCAATGCTCAATAACAAGGCTACACAGGCCAAATTAGAGAGCTCAACTTAGCTACACAAACTAGATAGCTACACAAGCACAATATGTATGAAAGTAAATATAAGCTTATGTATGGAGATTGCAAACCACCGAGAAGAGTAGACAATGTTGACACGGTGATTTTTCCCCGAGGTTCACTTGGTTGCCACCAAGCTAGTCCCCGTTGTGTCGACCACACACTTTGGTAGTTCGGCGGCTAATAGGCACCACACCTAGCTCGACACTCGAGCGCCGCAAGAACTCACCCACAAGTGAGGGTAACTCAATGACACGCGCAATCCACTAGAGTTGCTCTTCGCGATCCCCGCGGGGCGAGCACAATGCCCCTCACAATCCTTCTCCGGAGCCACGCACAATCTTCACGCGGGCTTCACGACGGAGACTCGATCACCAAGCCGTCTAGGAGGTGGCAACCTCCAAGAGTAATAAGCACCACCGGCTTGCAACTCGAACACCTAGTGCCACTCGATGCAATCTCTCAAAGCAACGCACTAGAATCGCTCACTCGCAATAGATCCGCACACTAGCAAGCACAAGCGAGTTAGAGGGCTCCCAAGCACATCCACACAAGCCACCAAGGCTTTGGAGTGCACCAACATCAACCTAGGGCCGGCCACAACGACTATATATAGAGCGGGGAGGGCGGCGGCCCGATCCCCATCTTTTTGCGCTTTGCCGGTAGTACCGGCCCCTCCTGGGCGGTAGTACCGGCCTTGGTCAAACTAGCCGTTTCCTCACATCCCGCTGATTAAGGCGAAGTACCGATCCCTGGTCGGTTCCTCCGAGGTCGGTAGTACCGAGGTAATGGCGGTACTACCGCCAGGCCAAAATCGCCGCGAACAGAGAGCTCTGCGAAAAACCAGTCACTACCGACCTTGCGTCGGTACCACCGTGGGCGGTAGTACCGAGGTAATGGCGGTACTACCGGCAAGCCAATTTTCAAAACAACAGAGAGCCTCGCGAAAAACCAGCCACTACCGACCTTGCGTCGGTACCACCGTGGGCGGTAGTACCGAGGTAATGGCGGTACTACCGACAAGCCATTTTTCAGAAACTACAGAGAGCCTCGCGAAACTCCTCAGGGCCACGGTACCACCGACCATCCGGTCGGTACCACCGCCGGCGGTAGTACCGAGGTAATAGCGGTACCACCGCCAGGCCAAAAACGTCCCATTACAGAGAGGGCTGCACGCAGCACCTATGGGCGGTACCACCGACCACCCTGGTCGGTACCACCGACCATACACAGAAAACTCCATTTTCTTCTCCGTTTTGATCCAAACCAACTCCAACAACTTCTCCTTTGCAAATGTGCTAACACCAACAAGTGTACAACATCATGTGCATGTGTGTTAGCATTTTCACAAACATATTCAAAAGATTTTCACTTGCTCTCACCACGCCACTCGATCTTAGTAACATCGCAAAGTTAGATCGCTCAAGTGGCACTAGATGACCGATATGCAAACAAGTTTGCTCCTCTTAATAGTACGGCCATCTATCCTAAACCCGGTCATAATCTTCTCTACACACCTATGACCGGTGAAATGAAATGCCCTACAAATATACCTTTGCCTTGCGCATTCCATTCCATCTCCTTCGGTGTTGATGCAACACATGCACCAACCTATCTTCAAATGATATGATCCACTTCATATCATCACATGGCCTCCATGGTCCATCGATCTTGACATCACTTGCTCTTCACCATCGCTTCGGTCCTTTGGCGCCAAGTCTTGCTTAAGCCTCCCGACACTCGGTACCAACGGCTTCAAAGCCTCAACTTGCCCTTCACCTTCGCAACCGGTCCATCAAGCCAAGTCTTGCCTTGATCTTCTCCATCTTAGCCATATGACCACATGTCATGTCACATATGCAATAAGCTCCTTCATCACATGTATGAGCCTTGCAACATCTTCCAAGCCATTTCACCTCTATGGCATATGTTGCTCACACATGATCACCTATGGACTAATCACCTGTGTAATTTACTTCAAACACCATTAGTCCACCTAAAGTTGTCACTCAATTACCAAAACCAAACTAGGACCTTTCAGCAATTCTCCAAATAAAATGTGCACTCAAAAAATAAATGTTGAATGGTTTCTTTGTTGCTAAAAAACAACATTTTTCATCACCCTTCCAATTTCATTTTAAAAGATTGTCTTTTGTTAAAATCACACCTTTATTAGGAGTCAAATAATTTTTTTGACTTTTAAGGGTACCTTGAGCTTTCAAAGGGCTTTATTTTGAGGCATTGTCATTTGTTTTACTATTCTTTTATATATTGATTGAACAGTAAACACCCTCTTGCTAGTAAGGGTCTATTTAATAGAGTCTACTTGTTCATCCAGTTGCACAAATGCCACTCTTGTGACCAAATCATTCCATTTAAGTAGTTTATCCCCCACTAGCGTTCTGCAAAAAGAAATATCAAGAGGTGTGGTACAGAAGACATTAGTAATTGTTATATGTTTCTTTTTTATAATATTATATAAGGATATGTATTGTGCTTTGAGGGTAAAACTTCCTAACCACTTATCCTCCTAAAACCTAACTTGAGCACCACTATGAATGTTAAAGATATCTTCATAAGACCGGACAAAAATGTGAATCTCCCGACTTCAAGTACGCTTCACCCAAACTTTTGTTTTTCAAGTACTTCTTCATAAGAAGTTTTTGCCAAACTTCATCTTCATTGATAAGTTTGTAAAGCCATTTACTAAGCAAGCATCGATTTTGTACCTCAAGATTTGTAATTCCCAAACTACGTTGTTCCTTTGGTAGACATAAAATCCTCCATTTTGCCAATCTATACTTTTTCTTATGGTTGTCGCCTTGTCTGAAGAATGTAGACTTATAAAAGTCTAGCTTTTTAAGAATGCCTTTCGTACTTCAAAAAAGAACTATCATGTACATGGCGAGACTACTTAAAACTGAGTTTGTCAACACTAAACGACCTCCATAAGATAAAAGTTTTCCTTTCCAATTGTATAATTTTTTTTGTAAGTGTTTTCAATAGCTTTCCATTTCTTGTTATTGAGTTTTCTATGATTCATTGGTATGTCTAGATATTTGAAAGATATTGACTCGTCCCACATCCAAAGATCCGCGAGTATTGGTCAACAGAGTTCTTTGCTTCCCCATAGTAAAACAATTTGTTTTTATGAAAAGTAATTTTTAATCTTGAAAGTTGTTTGAAGGCACATAAAAGAAGTTTCATATTTTTTTTTTTGCTTCTTTCAAGTCATGTTCTATAAAAATAATTGTATCGTCGGCATATTATAGAATTGAGAGGCCATCATCTACTAGATGAGTTTCACAAAAGTTTTATAGACATTAAATAAGGTTATATAACATAACATAAATCAACCAATCAGAACCTGAACTCATTCACTGGTTTAACTCGTCACTCGGCAAGGCTAGGCGAGCATGGGCACAATTAGGCCACGTTCAGTTCCCCAAATTTCCCTAAAATTTTTACACAGTATCTGTCACATTAAATCTTTAGACGCATACATAAAGCATTAAATATAGGTAAAAAACACAGTATCTGTCACATCAAATCTTTTGACGCATACATAAAGCATTAAATATAGGTAAAAAATATAACTAATTGTACTTTTAGTATATACACGTCAAGCCTAATTAGACCATATTTGCACAAAATTTGTCAAATAACAATAGAAATGCTACAATAATTTTCCCAAAATATTTCGCGAACTGAATAAGGCCTGACTCCAATAGCAGAGAGGACCTACTAGGCTGCGGATATCAGAACCGGGCCAGAATCGTCAATCGATCGAAGGACCGCTGCCGCAGTGTCCCGTCATCAGCGACCCAGCTGCCAACAGCCAACAACGTGAGCGCATTGCGCGACGCCGTGACACACAGCAAGAAAGAAAGGAGAAAAACATCTGTGCCAACGCCGTCCAGCGTCCAGCGTCCACTCCGACGTTGATCTGCCCGGCCTCGCGAAGCCCCAACCAAGCCAGCAGCAGGTCGTGCCGGGTGCCCGGGGGTACACAGTACACTCCTGGTGAAGTCCTAAAGCTACCTCGCTCGCCGGTCACGCACGGCCACCCGCTGCCCACGTCGTCGTCGACCATATCGGGCCTCCGCGCCGGTGCCGCCCCGCCAGAACGCAGCTAGCGCACGCGGCACGCGTCCAACTCCAATCCAAACCTGCCGGTCACGGTCAGCGCGCGCGTTTAATTTCCTTCCACTGTGCCGACACTCGCGACGGCGCACTCCCAGGCCTTCGTTTCCACCGACGACGCCACAGCCGGGGACGTGTCATGGCAGGCGGCACGGCACGAGCAGGCGAGGTTCGCGACTCGCGAGGAGGGAACGTGTCATGGCAGGCGGCCATCCGCATCTGCTGTCGTGGTGCGAGTGCCTCTCTCTGTCTCTGCCCGTACGGCTTGACTTGACTTTGAACGCTCCCACCTGCCCGTCGCGCGCGTTGATCGGAACGGCGGTGGTCGTATTCGTCCTAGGCGACGGCATCCTGACGGGGAGGACAAGGATGGAGCTGGAAGTCTCGACTTGGGAATGGGGTTCACCTTTCGGATCGCAGGACGACAGTTGACGTTGACATGCATCAGGCGGGACCACAATTACCGAAAACATGCTATGGTGTCACGTTCCTGTACTTATGTACTCCCTCCGTCCATAAAAACATGCAATTATGAGATCCCTGCCGGTCAAATTGATTCAAGTTTGTCCAAGATTATAATAAAAAGTATTAGTATTTATGTTGTTAAATAAAATTATTATGAAAATATATTCTATTACTAATTTAATGGTATATATTTTTGTATCAAGAATGTTAGTATTTTTTTATATAACTTTGGTCAAAGTTTAAATTGTTTGACTCCTCGATAAGCGAGAATTGCATGTTTTGTTGGACAGAGGGAGTACTTACACGAGGGGGGAGTGAGTTTTTTTTCTCAACTGTGGCACTTTCATTATTATTTGACAAACTTTGTCCAAATATGGCCCAACTAGATTTAAAAGATTCGTTTCGATATGTACATACTAAAAGTATAATTAGTTATTTTTTACCAACATTTAATGTTATATGCATGTGTCCAAACATTGATGTGATGATGATGTGATGGAGAGAGAGTGAAAAAAAGTTGATAGTTTGGCCAAAGACCCCTTTGGATCATAGGATTGCCAAAGGAATTTTGCAGGATTAAACTTCTAAAGGATTTTTTCCTACAACTCTTTTTGGTTCGCAGGAAATACGAAGGAAATATTCCATGAGATTCTATTCCTATAACTCAATCCTGTAGAAAACTAAACAAGAGCTCAGACTTCTTGGAAAGTTTTCTAACTGGAAGAGGGCTCGTTCGCGCGCTCGCTAGCAGCTCCCTATGCTCATTTTTTTTTTCTGGCAGTAAACTACAGCCTTTGCTTCAAATGTTCTACACTTACTTTGAATGCTCCACACGTCAGTTGTTCAGATTTTTTTTAAAAATAGAAGCATCAAGTTCCTTTGTTTTACTTGTGCAGCAAACAAAGGCTTTCCCATCTACTTTCCTATGTGTTCAATTCCCACAGGATTAGAGAAGAATGACAATTCAATTCCTGCATTTTTCCTATCCCTATATTTTTCCTATCCTATATTCCAAAGGGGCCCTAAACGTGGGTCATTTTTGTTTCTAAAGTGGAAAATATTTTCTCACAAAGCATTCTACGTCGTACCTACCGTGCTCTACGAGCCTTTGCTTCAAATGTTCTACACTAACTTTGAATGCTCCACACGTCAGTTGTTCAGATTTTTTTTAAAAAAATAGAAGCATCAAGTTCCTTTGTTTTACCTGTGCAGCAAACAAAGGCTTCCCCATCTACTTTCCTATGTGTTCAATTCCCACAGGATTAGAGAAGAATGGCAATTCAATTCCTGCATTTTTCCTATCCCTATATTTTTCGTATCCTATATTCCAAAGGGGCCCTAAACGTGGGTCCTTTTTGTTTCTAAAGTGGAAAATATTTTCTCAGAAAGCATTCTACGTCGTATGTACCGTGCTCTGCCAGAAACTTTTGTGCCTGTGGGCGGGACTCGCTCGTCGGTCTTCCTTGCCATGCCCTCGTGTTCTTCTGCTCGACCGTTGACTCGAGACTGAGCGGCGAGCGCAAAGAACGCGCGGCCATCCCACCGGCGTCACACAAGGGCAGCAGCTAGGCAACGCAAACTGTTAAAGAAAGTATATACGTGTCCAGATGTAACACGGTAACAAACTTGGAGTATATCTTGGCCGGAAGATTTAGATAGTTTTATAGAAAGAATTTGTTGTAGCTACGTCTTCTAGCCTGATCTCTGCATGTTATATATATATACATGTAATGCCTTGTGATGGGCTATTCATTGCCAATTAACACGTAAACACCGGCACCCAAGATAGGGGTCGGCGCTTCCATCATCTTCCGCGCCTCTAATTTTTACATGGTCATCGGAGCCTAGATTAGATTCGTTCATGGCTAGCTCTTCCACATCCAACACCATGAATCCCCTCCTTGGCCATCCTATATCTGAGAAACTCACCAAAAGCAATCACGCTCTTTGGAAGGCGCAGATCCGTGCCGCTGTTTGTGGAGCTCGGCTACAGGGCTATCTTACCGGCGCTACCAAGGAGTCGGTAACCGAGATTACCGTGAAGAACGCCGACGGCAAAGATGTCAAGGTGCCCAACCCGGAGTGGGATGAATGGGAGGCTTACGATCAGCAAGTACTCGGATACATCCTCTCATCGCTCTCACGGGATATCCTCGTACAAGTTGCGGCTAGCAAGACCGCAGCTGAAGCTTGGACGACAATAGAGTCCATGTTTGCTTCGCAAACCAGGGCCCGAGCTGTGAACATCAGGCTCGCCCTGGCAACCGCCACTGAAAGCATCAAGATGCCTAAGAGGGGGTGAATTGGGCTTTTCTAAAACTTCTTGCAACAATAAAACCTATCAAGCCCCAATTAACCCCCTAGTGTCTAGAAGTGTGTTTCTCTTTATTCTACCGCACAAAAGATCAAGCCTATGCCACTCCTACTCTAGCAAAGCAATCCAATATAGAATGAACAACAATATTAGTAATGCGGAATTGAATTGCTTGAAAGTAAATGCGTAGGTAAAAGAGTAGAGATGACTCGACGATCTTTTTGCCAAGGTATCGAGGTGTCGGCACACCCCCTAGTCCTCGTTGGAGCACCCGCGCAAGGTATCAAGGATCAAGTGCTCACTACGAGCTGATTCTTCGCCACTCCGACCCGGTGAATCGCTCGCTACCGGTCACAAGCTTGCTTGGGTCATCCACAATGCCACCAGATGCTCTCCAAGCTTCACGATCGCCACCAAGCCATCTAGGTGATGCCGATCACCAAGAGTAACAAGCTAGAACTCTCACTTGACCAACACAAGGCCAAAGAGATGGATGGATGCACACTTACTACTCAATTCTCACTAGGAGGTGTCTAATTCTCACAATTAGCAAATCACTCAACCTCACTAGGGCTCTTGCACTCACTCACACTCACAATGTGTTTCTCTGCAGATGAAAGTGGCAAGAACACTTAAATGGATGGAAGGAAGGAGTATATATACTCCCCCAACCGGCCATCCAAAAACAGGACGAAACAGGGTTTCTGCGGGGTCATCGAACGCTCCGATGCCTGGCATCGGACGCTCCGATGACCTCGACCAACGGTCGACTGTACCCTCTTGTCAGACCTGTTAAAGTGACATCGGACGCTTAACATCGAACGCTGGGCAGCGTCCGATGCCACCACATCGGACGCGTTCGATGTGGATTTACCCTCTCTGGAACCTCTCTGGATGCCCATCGGACGCTGGCCCTCAGCGTCCGATGCCAGCGTCCGATGCGGCCTCCAGTTCACGCCCCCCATGAACAGTGGCATGAGCGCGTCTGATGTGAACACATCGGCGCGTCCGATGCCACGCACCAGACTAAACCCTAGTCGGGGTGAGCATCGGACGCGTCCGATGCCCACCTGGCCAGCGTCCGATGCCCATAACAAGGGCAGACTCAACTCGGATCGCGACGCGACCTAAACGACTTTTGATCCTCTCGACTTAAGGCATCTCTCAGAGCTACCTAGGGCTATGAAATAACAAGTGTGCACCACACCTACCTCAATAGACTCATCTAGGTCAAGCTACTGATTCACGCTCCCCTTTATAGTGCGGCCAAAGGAAAAACAAAGACCTAAGACTACCTAAGTGTCGGTGGTACAAAAAAGGGTACCCCCAATCAACGCACACACCCGAGCGCTCTGTCTCCGTCTCGCTCGAGCCCTCCCAGCCAGGCCTCGGGCGAACGCACCGTCTCCGTCTCGTCCGAGCCCTCCCCAGCCAGGCCTCGGGCGAACGCTCCGTCTCCGTCTCGCCCGAGCCCTCCCAGCAAGGCCTCGGGCGAACGCTCTATCTCCGTCTCGCCCGAGCCCTCCCAGCCAGGCCTCGGGCGAACGCTCTGTCTCCGTCTCGCCCGAGCCCTCCCAACAAGGCCTCGGGCGAGCACGATCGCTCTCCGGCTCGCTCGAGCCCTCCAGGCCTCGGGCGAGCGCGCCCCCACACCTCGAGCCTTAACGCACGGACCTCGAGCTGCACAGACAGCCGTACCAACCCATGCCACGCATTTAATGTCTTCACCTACTCCGGTCATGTCCACCAGTGCACAGCATGTACCACAGTGACTCGGTATAAAGGTCAAGTCTCGTTTTCACCACAAGCATGGGCAAAAGGGCACCAGTACGGCACTGTTCGGCCAAGCCAAGCACTGTAACCCCTCGAGGCCGGCTGCGCGCTCCTCGAGCCCTGCACTGTAGCCCCTCGAGGCCGGCTACGCGCTCCTCGAGCCCTGCACCGTAACCCCTCGAGGCCGGCTGCGCGCTCCTCGAGCCCTGCACCGTAACACCTCGAGGTCGGCTCCGCGCCCCTCGAGCCCCCGTGGCACCACCTCGAAGCCGGCTCCGCGCCCTTCGAGCCCTAACTACTTTCGTGCTATTGGAGGACAGGTACCCCAAGACCCGGAGGGACCTCACCGCGTACTGTACATTCCGGGATGGGTGCTGTACGGCTCCCGCCTTGTCGCGCCACCACGTCCGCGCCCAGGATGGAAGCCACGACCCAAGGACGCCTCAACAGCGACGATCACATCGGCTCTAGTGGCCCCGACAAGACAGGGTTCCTACCCTTCTCCGTATGGGGCACCATACGCCCCGACACCTGTAATTCCTTTATGTAACCCTGGCCTCCCCTTGCTCTATAAAAGGGGACACTAGGGCCCTCATTCAGGAGGACGAACACAACACACAAGTCCACACACAGGCACGAGTCCGGACCCCGGTCCACGCTCACTGAGCTTGTATTCTCCCCTGTACGAGCACTTAGGTGCAAGTAATACAAGAACATCCCCCCCGCTGGACGTAGGGCCTTCTTTGCCCGAACCAGGATAAATCCTTGTGTCCTCTTGCATCACCATCCAGGAAGAGAAGCACGCGATCATATCACTCGTTGGTGTGGTACCCCCGGGGACGAAACACCGACACTAAGTGTCCTCCAACACCATATGACACTTAGCCTAGTCTACCACCATCTTCGTCGTCCATCCTTTGAAAACCGAAACGATATCCATCGCCAGGGGACATGAACTCCATATGCCCGTATCGTCGCAATTACCGTGACCTAACTCAATCCTATTTCTGCAAAACACACGTTAGTCACAGTAATCTTGTGTTTCATCCAATCACCGAAATCACTAGGGGCCAAGATGCGTTCAGCCACCAAAGGCAATATGTCCGTAGCGGAATACTTTGGGAAGATGAAGACCCTCGGTGATGACATGGCTGCTGCAGGAAGGCCACTTGAAGAAGAAGAATGGGTTCAGTATATTATTACTGGCCTTGGTGAAGATTTCAGTCAACTGGTGACCACGTTGTGCGCCAGGACTGAACCTCTTTCGATGGGGGACCTCTATTCTCACATGCTGAATTATGAAACCCGGATGGAGCTGATCCATGGAGGCGGCAACCAGTCCAGGAAAGTAAATCTCGCAGGACGCGGGTGTGGAGCTTCGCGTGGACATGGGGGACCCCGTGGGCGTGGTGGAGCTCGCGGAGGGTTCTCTGGTCGCGGATCTAACAGCCGCGGCAATCCAGGTGCACAGCGACAAGGAGGTGGAGACACTCGCGGTTCCTACAACAACGCTAACTGTGGGTCGCCTTCTACTGAGCCCGACGATCGCCCCTTGTGACAGGTCTGCTACAAAAAGGGGCACACGGCAGCGAACTGTTGGCATCGCTTCGAGGAAGATTTTGTCCCCGACCCAAAGCTTGTCGCTGCAGCAACCAGTGCATATACAGTAGATACAAACTGGTATGCTGATACTGGTGCTACTGATCATATTACCGGAGAGCTTGAAAAGCTAACCACCAAGAACAAGTTCCATGGTGGTGATCAGATCCACACAGCAAACGGGACAGGTATGAATATTAGTCATATTGGTCATACTACTGTTCGTACCTCTAGACATGATATTTATCTAAATAATATCCTGTATGTTCCACAAGCCAAAAAAAATAGCCAAAAAAAATCTTGTTTCAGTTCATTGTTCAGCTGCTGACAACTCTGCATATCTAGAATTTCATCAATTTCATCCTGATTTTTTCTTGATTAAGGATCAGAAAATGAAGAATACTCTCCTTAGAGGACAATGTTTCAAAGGCCTGTACCCTCTTCCTGCGCGTCCAATGAAGCAAGCACATGGTGTCACTAGAGTTCCCTTGTCAAGGTGGCACAATCGTTTGGGTCACCCTTCTATGACCATTGTGAAGCAAGTCGTCAGTAGCAATAGTCTTCCATGTTTAGATGGGTCAATCAGTCAGTCTGTGTGTGATGCTTGTCAACAAGAAAAAGTCATCAGTTACCTTACTCAAAGTCATTTAGTGTCTCTCAATTTCCTTTGGAACTTGTGTTCTCTGATGTCTGGGGTCCTGCACCAGAATCAGTTGGTCGGAAAAGATATTATGTCAGTTTCATTGATAATTTTAGTAAATTTGTCTGGATTTATCCTTTGAAATATAAACCTGAGGTGTTCCAAAAGTTCCAAGAGTTTCACGTTCTTGTAGAGAGGCTCCTTAATCGTAAAATTCTTGCTGTTCAGACTGACTGGGGAGACGAGTACCAAAAACTCAACTCCTTTTTTGATAAAATTGGTATTGCCCATCATGTTTCTTGCCCTTATGCTCATCAATAAAATGGTTCTACTGAAAGGAAGCACAGACACATAGTAGAAGTTGGTCTTTCTTTACTCTCTCATGCGAGCATGCCTTTAAAATTTTGGGACGAAGCTTTTCAGGCAGCCACATATCTAATTAATCGTGTTCCTAGTAAGGTCATCCAAAATTCAACACCCTTGGAACGCTTGTTTCATCAAAAACCTGATTATTCAGCTCTTCGAGTGTTTGGATGTGCTTGTTGGCCAAATCTTCGTCCTTATAATTCTCATAAACTTCAATTTAGATCCAAAAGATGTGTTTTTCTTGGATATATCAGTCTTCATAAAGGATTTAAATGCCTTGACATAACCAGTGGTCATGTATATATTTCTAGGGATGTAGTTTTTGATGAGGATGTGTTTCCCTTCTCCCAGCTACACCCTAATGCAGGAGCTAGACTACGCACCGAGATTAATCTCCTTGATCAATCCTTGTTAAACCTTCATTTTGTCAATTCCGGGGATGAACATGTAGATGATCAATTGTCTAATAATCCTTCTGTTGACCCTACTACTAACCCTGAATTTTTTGAGATTAATGATGTTGATCAGCCAGGAACTACAGAAGGAAATATATTAAATAATGCGGCAACAGATTGATGGTCAAGCTGGTATGTCCATGCAACATGGTGGAGTAGCACGTGATGTTGGTCCAAATCCTGGGACACGCGGCCTCCAATTCGAGAGGGCCGACATCAGTTCGGGACTCATGGAGGACACGTCTGTTGCAGACTCTACAGCGCCACCAAATGTGGAGGACACGCGGAGCCAACGGAGGGAGACAGGCGAAGAGCACATATCTAATGATGACACATCGCGTGCCACGTCTGTCCTGCCTGGTGCATCGGCCACGGAGCACCAGGGTGCTGGGTCCTCTGCACTGTCACAACCTACAAGGCCCAGGACTCGTCTGCAAAGTGGGATTCGTAAAGAGAAAATATACACAGACGATACGATTAAGTATAGTTTTCTTACTTCAGCTGGTGAGCCCGCAACTGTCGATGAAGCTTTAGGAGATAAAGATTGGAAAAATGCTATGGAGGCTGAGTATAGTGCACTAATGAAAAATAAAACTTGGCATCTTGTTCCACAAAAAAAAAGCAGAAATATTATAGGATGCAAATGGGTATATAAGATCAAAAGAAAATCGGATGGTAGTTTAGACAGGTATAAAGCTCGCTTAGTAGCAAAAGATTTTAAGCAGAGATGTGGTATTAGTTATGAGGATACTTTTAGTCCTGTTGTTAAATCAGCTACTATTCGAACTATTTTGTCCGTGGTTGTCTCTAGAGGATGGAGTCTGCGCCAGCTAGATGTTCAAAACGCTTTTCTCCATGGCTATCTAGAAGAAAAACTATATATGCAACAGCCCCCAGGTTTTGAAGATCCTTCTAAATTTAATTATGTTTACAAACTTGACAAGGCTCCTTATGGACTAAAACAAGCACCTAGGACTTGGTATCCATGACTGAGTGCTAAACTTCTTGCTCTTGGGTTCAAAGCTTCTAAGGCAGATACATCTCTATTTTTCTATAGCAAGGGAGGTATTCACATCTATGTTCTTGTATATGTGGATGATATAATTGTTGCGAGCTCTACAGGGAAAGGCACAGAAGCTTTGTTAAAAGATTTGCACGAAGAATTTGCACTTAAAGACTTGGGAGATCTTCACTATTTTCTTGGTATAGAAGTTACTAAGGTACGTGATGGGATTGTGCTAACACAAGATAAATACGCTTCAGATTTATTAAAAAGAGTTGGTATGTCAGAATGTAAGCTAGTTACCACACCTCTATCTATCAGCGAGAAATTATCACTTCATGAGGGTGATTCTTTGGGAGAAAAAGATGCCACTCAATATAGAAGTATTGTTGGTGCTTTGCAGTATCTAACTCTAACTAGACCTGATATTGCTTTCTCTGTTAACAAAGTTTGTTAATTCCTCCATGCTCCTACTACTATACACTGGGCAGCATTCAAAAGAATTTTGAGATATGTGAAACAGTGCACACGATTGGGCCTCAAGATACATAGGTCATCTTCTACTCTAGTTAGTGCCTTCTCAGATGCAGACTGGGCAGGAAGCTTGGATGATAGAAGATCTACGGGTGGTTTTGCTATTTTCTTGGGTTCAAATCTTATATCTTGGAGTGCTCGAAAGCAAGCCACTGTATCAAGGTCTAGTACAGAGTCTGAATATAAAGCTATAGCTAATGCTACGACAGAGGTAATGTGGATTCAAACTTTACTTCGAGAGATAGGAGTAACAAGTCCATGAACTGCAAAGGTTTGGTATGATAATATAGGCGCAAAATATTTATCTGATAATCCTGTTTTTCATGCTAGAACTAAGCATATAGAAGTTGATTATCATTTTGTCAGAGAACGGGTTTCACAAAAACTGTTGGAGATTGAATTTATTTTTTCAGGAGATCAAGTTGCTGATGGCTTCATGAAGGCATTATCTATACGTTTGCTGGAGAATTTCAAAAACAATCTTAACCTAGTACGGTTATGATTGAGGGAGGTTGTTAAAGAAAGTATATACATGTCCAGATGTAACACGGTAACAAACTTGGAGTATATCTTGGCCAGAAGATTTAGATAGTTTTATAGAAAGAATTTGTTGTAGCTACGTCTTCTAGCCTGATCTCTCCATGTTATATATATAAACATGTAATGCCTTGCGATGGGCTATTCATTGCCAACTAACACGTAAACACCGGCACCCAACATAGGGGTCGGCGCTTCCATCATCTTCCACGCGTCTGATCTTTACACAAACGACCGCAAGTCCGCAACAAAATCGCGTGCACTAACGACTAGTTTTTTTTTGACAGCAGACGACTAGTGTTGTGGCGCATCCAAAATTCCAAAGCCGTAGCCCGTAGGCGCCCATTTGGATCGAAGGAAAAGCCGCTTGCATTTATTGAAAGTTTTTGAACCACTCACAACCATACCCGTGACCCGTCTCATCAACCAGAAAATTAAAAACACCAAAACGATACATGGTGTGTTTAGTTGAGAAATTTTGCAAAAAAATTTCCCCTAGCACTTTCGTTGTTATTTGACAAACTTTGTGTTGACATCGGAAGTGATCCGAATCACACACCAGCAGAGCTAGAACGCTCGAAGAGGTTGCGGATCAATCTGAGACAGTAAGGACCCTGGCTAAGCCGACAAAAACCAATCTAGAGACCGGTCTAAGCCGATTTAGGTTTTTAGATCCCTATGTTGATGACTCTAGAACTCCTCCCGGGAAGACCCGTCGGGGAGAAGCACGTAGATGTTGCTCTAGGACCAGCAAGGCCGCCTAGAATGCCATCGAGCCTCGCTGGGAGACACGCCGAACAGCAAAAGTAGAAAGAGAAAAAGGGTAAAAGGGATAGTAGATTGGTTTTGATCGATTAGGGTTGGATGCCTTAATCGGCCATGATCCTCTCATATAAATAGAGGGGGCTGGTGTGAGCATCTAGGCCCCCAGTGGGTTTCGGTGATTGGATGACAACGGTAAATTACTATGACTAACGTGTGTTTTGCAGAAACAGTTGAGTTAGGTCATGGTAATGATGATCGTGAGGGCACTATGGTATTCATGCCCCCTTATTGATGGAATTCATTCAATTTTCAAAGGATGGACGACGAAGACGGTGATAGGCTAGTCCTAAGTGTCATTTGGTGTTGAAGGACACTTAGAGTAGCATAGGTCTTTGTTTTATCTTTGGCCGTACTATTAAGAGGGGTTTGAATGGGTAGCTTGACCTAGGTGAGATTTTTGAGTTAGGCGTGGTGCACACTTGTTAACCAAAGCCCTAGGTAGCTTAGAAAGGTCCCTAAGATCATAAGGAAGAAAGTTCGTGAAGGGAGCGTCGCAAACCGAAGTCGTTTTGGACTTCAAAATGCGACCGGACGCTCGAACCCTAGTGACCGGACGCTGAGGCATGCGTCCGGTCAGTAGTGTTGGCTGAGGAGTGGCCCTGGTTGTGACCGAACGCTCCTCAGCAATCGACCGGACGCACCAGGGGGGTGAGTCCGGTCGCGTCCAGAGAGGTTCCAGAGAGGGTTTTCGATGACCGGACGCGTCCGGTCAGTGGTGACCGGACGCATGAGAGCGTCCGATCAGCACTTCGTACAGTTGTCAGGATAGACGTCATGTAGCCGTTGGACACTGACCGGACGCGTCCGGTCACCCCGACAGTGCGTCCGGTCAGTGCATAAATGGATGGACTTACCCCCTTCGTGCATGTTTTGAGTTGGGGGGTATAAATATGCCTCCCTCTCATTCATGTTGTTTCTCTTGCTCATTTGAAAGGTTGCCAAACACATTGTGAGTGCAAGAGGCCTAGTGAGGTTGAGAGATTTGATAATTGAGTGATCAAACACCTCATTAGTGAATTGAGAGTAGCAAGTGTGCATCCACCCATCTCATTAGCCTTGCGTTGGTCAAGTGAGAGTTCTTGCTTGTTACTCATGGTGATCGGCATCACCTAGACGGCTTGGTGGCGATCGGAGAGCTTGGTGATCATCCGGAGGCATTGTGGATGACCCAAGCCAAGTTATGACCGGTAGCGAGCGATTCACCGGGCCAGAGTGGCGAAGAATCAGCTCGTAGTGAGCACTTGATCCTTGCGCGGATCAAGGGGGAGCGATACCCTTGCGCGGGTGCTCCAACGAGGACTAGGGGGTGTGCCGACACCTCGATACCTCGGCAAAAAGATCGTCGTGTCATCTCTACTCTCTTTACTACGCATTTACCTTTGAGCAATTCAATTCCACATTTACTTGTTATTCTTTCATAAGTTGAATTGCCATGCTAGAGTAGAAATGTTTTAGCGATAGTCTTTTGTGCGATTGATTCTTGTCAAACACACTTCTAGGCACTAGGGGGTTAATTGGGGCTTGATAGGTCTTAATTCTTGCAAGAAGTTTTAGAAAAGCCCAATTCACCCCCCTCTTGGGCATCTTGATCCTTTCAATTGGTATCGGAGCCTCGTGCTCTCGATTTAGGCTTAACCGCCTAGAGTTAAGATGTCCGAAGGTGATGGACCACCTCCCATGTTTGAGGGAGACAACTTTCCATATTGGAAAATCCGTATGGAGTCGTACCTAGAAGCGGTTGATGTGAAATGCCGCGATGCCGCCATAACCGGCTTTGCCAAGCCCAAGGAAGGCACAAGCCTCACTCCTAATGAGGAGGAAAATGATAAATGGAATGCAAAGGCCAAAAACATTCTTTTTTGAGGCATTTGCAAAGATGTGTTCAACTGTGTTCGAAACCACAAAAATGCCCATGATCTATGGGAAAACATTTGTGCGCTCCATGAGGGAACCAAGAGTGAGCGTGAGGAACGTTATCATTTAGTTATGAAAAAGCTTCACTCTTTTGATATGCATGCTAATGAAAGTGCAAATGAAATGTACTCACGGTTGAATGTTCTTGTAGAAGAGCTAAATGGACTTGGCCTCACACAAATGCAACCATCTGATGTTGTGAGGAATATTCTTTGTGTCCTTCCAATTGAGAAGTATGGACACATAGTGACGGTGCTACATCAAGGCGATCTTTCCACCGCTACACCAACTCAAATCTTGGGAAAGATCAATGCGCATGAGATGTACATGCACATCACACCAAGTGGTGGCTCCACCACCGACAAGAAGAAGGACTTGGCCTTCAAAGCTAGCCATGACAAGAAGGGCAAGTCCAAGGCTATTGAGGTGCATCATGAGAGCTCAAGTGATGAAGAGGATGATTCCAACATCGCTCTCATGGTGAGAAGGACCACCAAGATGTTGAAGAAGCTTCACAAGAATGGAGTCAATTTTGACTCAAGAAAGAAGAAGTTCTTCACAAGTAGCAAGAGGAGGTCAATCTCCAAAATGGATTGCTACAATTGCGGTGAGCTTGGCCATCTTGCTCATCAATGCACCAAGCCCAAGAAAGAGAGTACAAGAACAAGAACAAGAGCAAGAAGTATGACTCTTCAAGTGAAGATGAGAAGAAGAATGAGAAGCCCTACTACAAGAAGGATGGCAAGAAGAAGAAGCAATACCACAAGAAAGGTGGCAAGGCTTACATTGTTGGTGATTGGCTCACCGACATTGACTCCTCCGGTGGCTCATCAAATGAAGATAGTGATGATGAGAAGGAGAAGGTGGCCGCTCTAGTCATTGGCTCCTCTACACCACCACCACCTCCGTCGCCATCATCATCTACACACCTATGCCTCATGGCCAAGGGTGACCGGAAGGTACAAAGCGATGATGACTCTAGTGATAGTGATAGTGATGGTGAATTTGAGGCACCTACTTATGATGAGCTTGTCAAATTGCTAAACTACTACTCTAAAATCATAAGAAAGACTAGAGCTAAAAATGAAAAGCTTGTTGATGAAAACAAATCTCTTGTTGAGAAATATGATCATGCTATTCATGCTAGTGATGAGTTAAAAGATGAACTTGCTACTATGTCATCATCCATCAAGGAGCTCAAGTCCTCTAACAAGGAGCTCAAAGCTAAAAATGAAAAACTTGATAAGATGCATAGTGACTTTACCACTAGTTATGCTTTGCTAAAAGAACAATACACTCAAGTGAAAGTTGACTATGATGCTCTCACCATTACTTATGATATGCTTTCACATGAGACACATGATGCTCCTAACCTTGTTGTTAAGTGTGACATAGCAACATCTTGTGAGGACTTGGTTAGTGAGCATGATGAGCAAAGAGCTAGTGGCAAAGGCAAGAGTGTGGTTGTGGCCGATCACTATGATGACTATGTCAAGATCAAGAATGAGAATGCAAAGCTCAAGGTTGATCTAGAGAAGCTTACAAACACCAAGCAAGTTATCATTCAAACTAATGATGATGACTATAGCATAACACTTGAGCTAGACATGCTAAAAGAAGAGAACAAGAGATTGAAGATGGTGAGAGACTACAAAATGACACCATCTCAATTGCAACTCCAACAAGAGAATGACAAGCTCAAGAAAGAGAAAGAGCACCTCACCACCGGATTGAGGAACTTCACCAAGGGTCAATGTCTTCAAAGTGAGCTTCTCATGAACACCGTCATGAAGACAAATAGAAATGGCATTGGCTTTCTTGAAGAGAAGATGAAGCAACGCAAGAGCATCACTAAGCCAAAGAAGAAGAAGATTGGAAGATGCTATGAGTGTGGAAAGAAGGACACTTTGCTCATGATTGTGAAGAGCCTAAACCTACACCCTTGCGCAAGCATGCTAGGCCCTTTGATTTCAATGCTCACTACATGCTTAGACAAGACTCTAGTGGCAAGATGAAAGTCATGTTCATGGGGCCTCCTAACAAGAATAGTCCAAAGCAAATTTGGGTTGCAAAGTCACTAGTAGAGAAGGTTAAGGGACCGCAACAAGTTTGGGTCCCAAAAGCTCAAGCTTGATTTCTTGTGTGTGTAGGTGAACTACAAGACCGGTGGATCTCATTGGGTGATTGATAGTGGTTGCACACAATATATGACCGGTGATCCCCGGATATTCACCTCACTAGAAGAGAACGTTGATGACCAAGAAAAGATAACATTTGGTGACAATTCAAAGGGCAATGTCAAGGGATTGGGCAAAGTGGCAATTTCAAATGATCATACCATCTCCAATGTACTTCTAGTTGCATCATTGAGCTTCAACTTGCTATCCGTTGGGCAACTATGTGATCTTGGCTTTCAATGTTTGTTCACCAACAAGGAAGTGGTTGTGACCAAGAAAGATGATACACAAGTGATATTCAAGGGCTTTAGATACAACAATCTCTATTTAGTGGATTTCACCTCCGAAGATGCCAACTTGAAGACATGTTTGTTCACTAAGCAATCACTTGGTTGGCTATGGCATAGAAGATTGGCACATGTTGGAATGAACACTCTCAACAAGCTATTGAAAAAGGATTTGGTTAGAGGCTTGAAGGATGTCAAATTTGAGAAGGACAAATTGTGTAGTTCATGTCAAGCCGGCAAGCAAGTTGCAAACACTCATCCAACCAAAGCCTTTGTATCAACATCAAGAGAGTTGGAGCTACTTCACATGGATCTATTTGGACCAACAACATATGCTAGCTTGGGTGGAAATCTTTATTGCCTTGTGATTGTTGATGACTACTCTAGATACACCTGGGTATTCTTTCTTCATGATAAATCCGAAGCAACCCCTTCATTCAAGAAGTTTGCCAAGAGAGCCCAAAATGAATTTGATGTGAAGATCAAGAAGATTAGAAGTGACAACGGAAAGGAGTTTGACAACACCCATATTGAGGAATATTGTGATGAAGTTGGGATCAAGCATGAAGTCTCCGCGACTTACACACCACAACAAAATGGGGTAGTTGAGAGAAAGAACCGGACTCTAATCACCCTAGCAAGGACAATGTTAGATGAGTACAGTACACCGGAAAGATTTTGGGCGGAAGCAATCAACACCGCTTGCTATGCATCAAACCGGTTGTTCCCCCATCGTCTCCTTGGCAAGACCCCCTATGAGCTAGTAAACAACAAGAAGCTGGATATATCATTCTTTAGAGTGTTTGGGTGCAAATGCTACATCTATAAGAAGCGCCAACACCTAGGGAAGTTTCAACGCCGATGTGATATTGGTTTTCTTGTTGGTTACTCATTGAAGTCCAAAGCATATCGAGTATTCAACTATGCCACCGGGATGGTAGAAGAAACATATGATGTGGAATTCGATGAATCTAATGGCTCTCAAGGAGAGCATGAAAATCTTGATGATGTAGGTGATGAACCATTGAGGGAAGCAATGAAGAACATGTCGGTTGGAGCCATCAAGCCTAAAGATGATGATGATGATGTGCAAGTCATTGACAAGCCATCATCATCCAATGTACCACATGTTGATGACAAAGAAGGGAGAGATCCATTTGAAGATACTCATGTCTCCCATGATCAAATGGTGGTACAAGCTCAAGATGTTGATGCTCCACAAGCGGCCTCTCAAATGGTTGATCAAAGGACTACTCCTCTATTACAAGCTCATCCTCAAGATCTCATCATAGGGAGTCCAACAAGGGGTGTAATGACTCGATCTCAAAAACTTGCTTTATTTATTCAACATCGCTCCTTTGTGTCTCTTGTTGAGCCTACCATTGTAGATGAAGCTCTAAGTGATCCGGATTGGGTGAATGCTATGCATGAAGAATTAAACAACTTCACCCGCAACCAAGTTTGGACACTTGAAGAGCGACCCAAAGGCGCAAGAGTCATTGGAACAAAATGGGTGTTTAGAAACAAACAAGATGATCAAGGCAAGGTTGTTAGAAACAAGGCAAGGCTAGTTGCAAAGGGGTTCTCTCAAGTTGAAGGTTTGGATTTTGGAGAGACCTTTGCACCGGTTGCAAGACTCGAAGCCATTCGTATCCTCCTTGCATATGCATCACATCATGACATTAAATTATATCAAATGGATGTGAAAAGTGCATTTTTAAATGGCTTCATAAATGAACTAGTCTATGTTGATCAACCTCCCGGGTTTGAAGACCCTAGATATCCTAATCATGTTTATAGGTTGTCCAAGGCGCTATATGGGCTCAAGCAAGCCCCAAGAGCTTGGTACGAGCGCCTCCGGGACTTCCTCATTGAGAAGGGCTTCACCATTGGGATGGTCGACACCACACTATTCACCAAGAAGCTTGATGGAGAAATCTTCATTTGTCAAGTCTACGTTGATGATATCATCTTCGGGTCAACAAATGAAGCCTATTGCAAGGAATTTGGTGACTTGATGTCGAAGGAGTTCGAAATGTCCATGATTGGAGAGCTCACATTCTTCCTAGGCTTCCAAGTCAAGCAATTGAAGGAGGGAACTTTCATATCTCAAGAGAAGTATACAAAAGACCTCCTCAAGCGCTTCAACATGGATGATTGCAAGCCTATCAAGACTCCAATGCCAACAAATGGACATCTTGACCTAGATGTGGGAGGTAACTATGGCGGAACCGTCCTGATTATAAGAGCTCAAGTATTATCTTAGCCAAATCCGTCTGACTTCGACTGATACTTGAACCCATACAACCCCGGTAGTCCGGAAATCTCGAAGGATTTCTAACACCATACATCAAACAGGATCACATCGTTCAAGGATTACATTCGTAAAGATACATCATAATGAAAACGAAACCGAATTTAAAATAGAGTTATTACAATACCGAGTTTAAAAGTGCGGAAGCTGAAATAGTTTGAAATACGACCACCACACATGTGGTCCAAATAAAACTTCATTGTTTTGATAAATCCACTCGACACAACTCACTCCTCCCTTTTAAGATAATGTGCCACTAGTAGTCTTGGTCCAGCAAAGAAAAGGGGAAAGCTTCTGGACGACCCTGCCCTGGGCCTACTCCTCATCACCTTCCACCGGGTAGAGGCAGTGCTTACAATAGCCAAAGTAGACCTGGCCATCTGCAACAAACGGGATAAACCCTGAGTACGGGAATGTACTCAGCTAGACTTACCCGTCCAACTGAAAATAAAGACACCAAGGGTATGCAAGGCCTTTTTGGGTGGAGCTGGGATCTTTTAGTTGCGAGAAGCTCAAGTTCAGATAGGAAGTAATTAGTGATAAAGATGAGCTGCCATTTTTTTAGACCTACTCCTTAATTCTAGGTTTTTCACCTGTACTAGAGCACTCACTTGAATCTACCAATCAATAATATAACCATATCCAGTTGACTTATCCACATTTTAGTTGAACCTTAACTCATTACATGGAGTTGTATCGTGGTGAAGCTCGCCATAGTTTCCCACTAACCGGGGGAGACGGCGACTCGAATCGAATTCCAAATCAGCTGATGAAAGACCTTTAATACCAGCCCACACTTTCCCCCGTCGGGTCCATGCATTGGGCAACCGCTCGACGCTTGTTCATGGTGGTAATCGTCGCGGTTCAAGCACGGACCGCCCAATCAGAGTCTGGCGATGGCCTCACGCGGCAGATCGCAACTTCCGTACTAGAGGGCACGACACGGGTTGAAACCGGCCCGAACAGCTTCTAACCGGCTTTGGGGTCGATGATTACAGCACCGACATGTCCCTAAGTAAAAGGGCGCGTTCAAAAATGAACGAGGGCCAACATCGATACAAACCTACACGATCCAACGGATGGACTGCCCCAAGTTTCCGAACTTGTGCCCTGCCATCTCGTCGACCGTATTTCATTACTACTCAGGTTCTTTTCCACGATAGCAAATATAGCCAACCGTGATCCGGTAAATACCCATTCGGGTAGTACTGAAACATCCTAAACTACCACTTTTATTAAGCAGGCTAAGCAATTCTACATTGTAACTAAACAACAGGATACAAGGTAGATATTAATCAATAACCAAGGAATGGTAATGCAGCAAGTAGGATTCATTTCAACTCCTAGACCTAATGCATCACAATATAAAAGGACTCAAGTAAACTTAATTGCAAAAGATAGGAGGCTTAATATGCTCCGGGGCTTGCCTTGAGTGAAGACTGCTGCCTCGTGAGAGGGACACTCAGGTAAGTTAGGGTCGTAGACGGGGTCGACTTCCTCTGGCTGCTGCAGCTCCTGGATCTCCGGCTCGGCGTTTAGCTCCTGCTCTTGGTGGGGCTCCGACGGGGTCGATCCTATTGCGTGCGATGAATATATATTTAAATAAATGCGGTGCAAGATGAAGGTGACATGAAAAGAATAAATCTTGCAAACCAACAAAGTCAATTTGTTGAACCACTTTTGACATTGAGGTAATTACTTAAATTATTTCGTAAAACAAAATCTGGTTATTCACTCTTTTTCTTATTTAAATTAAACCAAAGAAACTCCGATTGAACTGCAAGTGCATCTTTCTGGACTCAGAAAAATCCACAAAAATTCCAGAAAGTAAACAACACTTGCTGGACTCTACTGAACAAGTTTCAGCCAAAAATAAACTACAGAACTGCAGATATAAAAATGACAAGCAACTGCCCAAAAAGGTGCTTTGAACTACAACCCTATTGTAAAAGGGTGCACAACTCTATTTCATATTTTTCCCAGATTCTACTTCACCTTTTATGCTTATCAAGAAAGTTCCATGAACAGAAACATTGTATTAATTCTTACAGGAATTTCCAAAGATAAACACGGACAAGCACAGTTGTAAAGCAACTACCACTTTTTCCACAAAACAGATCAGGTTTATATTTTTCTTAGACTCTTCATGGCATACAGAGACTGCACAAAATTTCCCATATTTTATTTCAACCTATAAAACACCTTAACACTTTTTCTAAGAAATCAGCAAAAGGAACTTTTAACCATAACAGGAACTCTTTTCATAAGAACAGTACTTCATATAACGTTCACAGACACCAAACATAACAAGGAACCTATACAAATTTTCCCATGAATTAACTCCATCAGAAAACACTTAGTTCCATTTATCCCAACAAAAGCATGTACACTGAAATAAATGAAAATAGTAAAATAAACTGTTTATCAAAAATACATTCATATTTTTCCATGATAGATCTACTCATAAAAACAAGCCAACAAAACTGAAAGTACTACCATTGGACTTATAAATCATGCTGTACAAAAATAACAAGCATCTCTGGAAATTAAAACTAAAAGAAAAACATTTGAATTTCTCCCGGCTGGCTACGTGCACCCGGTCCCTGGACCAGCGAGTGGCTGACGCGCGGGGCCCGTGGGTCAACGGAAACCCACCCTGGCTCGAGCGCACGGCGGTAGGTGATCGGCCGAGGCCTGGCTCGAACGAGACCGCACCCGAGGTTTCGCTCGAGGCCGAGCTCGAGGCCGAGGCCTGGCTCGAGGGCACGGGCGAGACGGAAAAACATTAGCCCGTCCGAGGCTGGCTCGAGGGCTCGGGCGAGGCGGAAACACACACGCCCGTCCGAGGCCTGGCTCGAGGCTGAGGCCTGGCTCGAGGGCTCGGGCGAGACGGAAACATACACGCCCGTCCGAGGCCTGGCTCGAGGCTGAGGCCTGGCTCGAGGGCTCGGGCGAGACGGAAACATACACGCCCGTCCGAGGCCTGGCTCGAGGCTGAGGCCTGGCTCGAGGGCTCGGGCGAGACGGAAACAGGGGAGAGGTTTGACCGTCGATTCCTCGCCGTCGGTGAGGTCGCCGGCGGGGAAGCTAGGCTTGTGAACTCACCGCGACGAGGCGCATCGAGTGGTGTAGGTGGTTTGGCTAGCGGATGGCCGGAGTGTTGCCGGCGGCGAGCGGCAGCGCACGGAGGCGGCGGTGACGTGCGACTACCACCGTCTCCGGCGGTCGCCGGTGAAATTGGGGGAGGCAAAAGCTCGAGTGAACCCTAAGGAGCAAAGCTACGGGGTTGGTTTGGCTCGGGTGGCTGCAGAGGAGCCTGGCCACGAGCGAGGTCTGCGGCGGCGCCCATGGCGCTCAGCCGGGGAGAAGAGGGGATAGGGAGCAGTAGCGTTGAAGCTCGTCGGTGTTCTTACCTTGCCTTGACTCGGTGAAGGTCGAGGATGAAGAAGAGGGGTAGTGGTGCTCGGGTCGGGGAGGAAACAGCGCTTCGCGGGCTCCGAACGGTGGTGATG
>CM019825.1:46083205-46131101 GCA_009763385.1 Coix lacryma-jobi var. lacryma-jobi
TGACTAGGGTTGAAAAGATTCACCCGCCCCTTTTATACTCGGGTCAAACCCGGTCGGTGGTACCGCCCATAGGGTCGGTACTACCGACGTCGGTACTACCGCCCTATGGCGGTACCACCGACAGTACAAAAACAGAGGGACAGAGAGGATTTCAGAGAGCCTTGTGTGGTATACTACACATACTTCAAACATGTCCAGATTTCATATAACCAATACATAGCCATGGACATAAGTGAAGTATGCAAAATAGATTTTGAAATCACACACAATATTTTGTCAAAGCATTTATCTAGGTCTCTAGGTGAAAACAAATATGTGCAAGACATCAAGCCACGTTACGAGAATCAATGATATTTAGTTCACTCCTCAAAGCACAAAATCTTGACTCATCTAAAGGCTTTGTGAAGATATCGGCTAGTTGTTTTTCGGTGCTCACATGGCGTATTGCGATATCTCCTTTGGCTTCATGGTCTCTCAAGAAATGGTGTCGGATGTCTATGTGTTTTGTGCGAGAGTGGTTTACGGGATTGTTTGCTAGTTTGATAGCACTCTCATTGTCACACAAAAGTGGAATTTTGGTTTTCCTCACATCCGAAGTCCTTTAGTGTTTGCTTCATCCAAAGTAGTTGAGCACAGCAAGCGCCGGCCGCCACATACTCGGCTTCGGCGGTGGATAGGGCAACACTATTTTGTTTCTTAGAACTCCATGACACCAAAGACCTCCCAATAAATTGGCAAGTCCCGGTAGTGCTCTTTCGGTCTACCTTGCAACCGGCATAGTCCGAATCGGAATAGCCAAGTAGATCGAAAGTGGAGCCCTTGGGATACCACAAGCCAAGATTCGGAGTGTGCACTAAGTATCGAAAAATTCTCTTAACGGCCATAATATGACATTCTTTCGGATTAGCTTGAAACCTTGCACACATGCACACACTAAGCATAATATCGGGCCTAGATGCACAAAGGTAAAGTAATGAACCGATCATAGAGCGATATACCTTTTGGTCCACTGACTTACCATCCACATTTAGATCAAGATGTCCATTGGTAGGCATAGGGGTCTTGATGGGTTTGGCCTTGTCCATCTCAAACTTCTTTAGCATGTCTCTTGTATACTTGGTTTGACTGATGAACGTGCCATCCTTGAGTTGCTTGATTTGGAATCCAAGAAAGTACTTCAACTCACCCATCATGGACATCTCGAACCTTTTGGTCATGATCCTACTAAATTCCTCACAAAAGCAACATTAGTACTACCAAATATTATGTCATCGACATATATTTGGCACACAAAGATATCATTATCAACTTTGCGAGTAAATAAAGTAGCATCGGCCCTTCCTATCTCAAAACCCTTTTTGAGTAGGAAGTCCTTAAGACAATCATACCAAGCTCTAGGGGCTTGTTTAAGCCCATAGAGCGCCTTGTCGAGCTTGTAGACGTGGTTGGGAAACTTTGGGTCCTCAAAACCCGGTGGTTGCTCCACATAGACCAATTCGGAGAGGGGGCCGTTGAGGAATGCACTTTTCACATCCATTTGGTATAGCTTGAAATCATGGTGAGTAGCAAAGGCAAGTAATATACGAATTGACTCGAGCCTAGCTACAGGTGCATAGGTTTCCCCAAAATCCAAACCTTCGATTTGAGTGAAACCTTGAGCCACCAACCGTGCTTTGTTCCTTGTCACCACGCCATGCTCGTCTTGCTTGTTGCGGAAGACCCATTTGGTTCCTATCACATTTTGCTTGGGCCTTTCCACCAAGGACCAGACTTCATTCCTGGTGAAGTTGTTCAGCTCTTCTTGCATAGCCATCACCCAGTCCGGATCGTCAAGTGCTTCTTCCACCCTAAGAGGTTCCAAAGAGGAGACAAACAAGTAATGTTCACAAAAATTTGCTAAACGAGACGTGTCGTTACCCCACGCCGTATGCTCCCCAATATGTTGTCAACGGGATGATCCCGTTGAACTGTATGATGAACTCTTGGATGTGGCACAAGTGATCTTCGTTGGATGGGTCCATCTTCATCATCTTCATCATATGCATTGATGTCCCCATCTTCTTGTCGGACTTCATGTTGAGCTTGTGTTTGATCATCAACTTGATGTATCACTTGAACATCACCCACACTACCACCATTCGGAGTTGCGGAAGCTTCATCATGCGCATTTGGATGCACATGATGGATATGAGAATCTTGTGGAGTGTGTGATGGTTCATCTTCATCATCTTGTATTTCAACGGGCCTCACATCACCGGTTGCAAGCTTCTTGATAGCTTCGGATGGAGGCTCGTCATTACCTACAAGCTCATCATTGACTTGCTCCTTTTGAGAGCCGTCGGATTCATCAAAAGTCACGTCTACCGTTAACTCAATAGTGCCGGTGGCATTATTGAATACACGGTAGCCATGTTCGTTAGTACCATAACCAAGTAGAAAGCCTTCGTGTACCTTAGGTGCAAACTTTGAACTTTTGGCCCTCTTGTTAAGTATGAAACACTTGCAGCCAAAAACTCGAAAGTAATGCACCTTTGGTTTGTTACCGGTTAGAAGCTCATATGGCGTCTTCCCTCTTAGCTTGTGAAGGTAGAGGCGGTTGATTGCATGACACGCCGTGTTCATTGCCTCCGCCCAAAAGCCATGGGAAGTCTTGTACTCATCCAACATAGATCTTGCGGCTTCAACAAGAGTTCTATTCTTCCTTTCCACAACCCCATTTTGTTGTGGGGTATATGGAACGGAGAACTCATGCTTGATCCCTTCTTCATCAAGATACTCTTCTATGTTGGTGTTCCTAAACTCGGTCCCGTTGTCGCTTCTCACTTTCTTGATCTTGATGTCGAACTCATTTTGTGCTCTTCTAGCAAACTTCTTGAAGATGCCTTGCGTTTCGCTTTTATCTGCTAAAAAGAACACCCAAGTGAAACGAGAATAGTCATCAACAATAACGAAACCGTATTTGTTACCGCCGATGCTTTGATAAGCAACGGGTCCGATGAGGTCCATATGCAATAGCTCCAATGGTCTTGTGGTCGACACAATGTTCTTGATTGGATGCTTTGCTCCAACTTGCTTTCCGGCTTGGCACGCACTGCAAATCCTATCTTTCTCAAAAGAAACATTGGTTAGTCCAAGGATGTGCCCTTCTCTTTGAAGTTGGGCCAAGTTCCTCATCCCAACATGAGCTAGTCGGCGATGCCAAAGCCAACCCATGCTAGATTTTGCCATTAGACATGTTGTAGGTTCTACCTTACTAGTTGAGAAGTCAACTAAGTAAAGTTTTCCCTTCAACACGCCTTTAAATGCAATAGAGGAATCCCTTCTTCTAGAGACGGTCACACCCTTATCCGTAAAGAGACAATCGTAACCCATTTCACAAAGTTGAGAAACGGATAACAAATTGTAACTCAACGAATGCACAAGTAATACATTAGATATGGAATTGTCAGTTGAGATAGCAATTTTACCCAAACCAAGCACTTCTCCTTTACCATTGTCACCAAACACAATGTTGTTGCATGAGTCGTTGCTTGGTTGAAAGGAGGAGAACATATCTTTTGCCCCGGTCATATGATTGGTGCATCCACTATCCAACACCCAACTTGACCCACCGGAGGCATATTCCTACAAAACAAGTTTATGTTCTAGATTTAGGTACCCAAACGAGATTGGGTCCTTGGGGGTTAGTCACATAAGCTTTTGGCACCCAAACATTTCTCATAATTTCCCTCTTCTTGAGGGCACCAACATACTTGACTACTATCTTTGCCATCCTCCCCCCAACACAAGTAATCACATGTATAGCTTCTTGATATGGGCTTTTGTTGCTTGGGGCCTCCACTTGCTTCTCCTTGTTGATCTTACCATTAGCAAGTGGAGCCTTTGGATTGGCAACCTTGTTGGCCTTGTTCATTAGGTCAAAGAGAGGAACCCCTTTGTTAAAGTTAACAAAAGGTACCCCATTGACCATCTTTCTACCATTGGCCTTACCACCATACCTATTGTACCCAATTCCATCCTTGATGGATGGGTGTCTTGCGGTCTTGAGGATATCTTTTGGTTGTTGCACCTTACACTTGCAACCATTCCTCAAGATCATGTTCAACCTATGAATCTCCTTGTCTTTCTTTTCTCTCAACAAGGTTAGTTGCACAAGCATTTATATCAAGTTTATAGCATCTTTTGCAACCATTACTAGTTGAGGCATTAGAGCCATCGGAATCCTTAGAGAGTTGAAGAGGTGCTATTCCAAAGAGTGTTGTAGCTTAGTTCAAGAGTTTGATATTTATTTTGAGAGCTTGTGAGGCTCTCTTGAACCATGCTAACCTCATTCTTTAGGCTTGCAATTGAGTCATTGCTCATGGAACACTCCTTAGCCAACTTCTTGTTGGAGTCATTGGCTAAAGATAGTTCCACGGTCAATTTCTCAACCTTCAACTTCTCCTCGGCAAGAGAGGCTTCCAATGCACGGTTCTTTTCTCTCTCTTGAGAGATCAAGTCCCCTTGCATTGCAAGACTCTCATTCCGACTCTCTAATTTAGTGAGCAATTTATAATTTTAGCTCCACCTTTCTTTCCAAACTTTCTAATTATGCTAAGCTCAAATTCATCCATATCATCATCACTACATTCATCACTAGAACAAGTAGGAGAGTTGGATGATACCTTCTCATTCTTAGCCATGAAGCAAGAATGAGTGAAGTCATCCTCGTCGTCGGAGAGGTTCTCGAACAAGCGTGACGAAGTTGTCGATGTAGCCATGTTGGAGAAGAGGCTTGGAGAAGAGGTCTTGTGTATGGCGATGTTGGCCGCTCCCTTCTCCTTCTCCTTGCTCTTGCTCTTCTCTTCATCACTTGAGTCATCTTCCGAGAACCACTCCTCACCAAGATGAGCTTCACCACCTCTTCTTCTTCTATGCTTCTTGTCATCACTCTTGCTATACTTGTTCTTGTTCTTCTTTTGTGGACAATCGGCAATGAAATGATCATCCGCTCCACACTCATAGCAATTCTCTTCTTTGACTTCTTGAAGTAACCACCTTTGCCCTTCTTGTGCATCTTCTTTCTCATGAATCTTCTAAAGTTCTTCACAATAAGGGCCAACTCATCATCGGAGTCTTCACTTCCTTCGCTTGAAGAGTCATCTCGGGCCTTGCTTCCTTCTTCTTGATTAGCCTTGAGTGCTACCACCTTCTTGTGGCTTGCCTCTTGATCTTCTATATCTTCATCATCCAAGACTTCATGATGCTTTATCTTGGCAAGCATCTCATGAGGTCCCATGCTCTCATAGTTAGGTCTCTCCATGATGATTGATGCAAGGTTCTTGTTCCTCTTTCTATATGCTCTTAATAGCTTTCTTCCAGCTGAGTAGTCATCCCACTTTGTGTCTCCGAGAGCTCTAATCTGATTGACCAACGTCATGAATCTGTCAAACATTTGTTGAGTGGTCTCACTTTTCTTGATTGCAAAGTTCTCAATCTTTCCATGAAGAAGCTCTATGTTGCACTTCCTCACACTCGCATCACCCTCATATGATATCCTGAGGTATCCCAAATCTTCTTGGCATTCTCCATTCCATGTACCTTGTTGCTTTCTTCAGGCTTAGGCATGATAGAATCAATGATGCGGCTTGAACATTTTGTTGAAACTCAAACACATCATTGTCGGTGAACTCTTGACCTTCAACATGACTTGGTCCATTTCAACAATCTCCCAAACTCTTGCGGCAAGAAGGTGTAGCTTCATCTTGTGTGCCCAATCATTGTAGTTGATTCCATCAAAGGCAGGTGGTTTGCCTAGATTGACGCTAGGCAATTGCATGACTTGCCCATTGGCTATAGTCATATGGCACTCTAGTGAACTCGGTGTCTTTCTTGCCTTTCTCTTCATCTTCCTTCTTCTTGTCATCCTTGGGCGGCTGATTTCCACCGCTTCCGGATGCTTCGGCTTTGCTTTCCAAAGCTCGCCTCAAACTCTCCATCTCATCTTTCATTCTCTTCATCTCATCTTCATGCTTCTTTGCTTGATCTTGAATTATCTGAGCAGTAACCTTCTTGACAATCTCATCAAGCTGTTCTTGACTTATGGTAGACATGATTCTCCCTTACGCGGTGAAGCGCTAACACAAGGGTTAGGCTCCGATACCAATTGAAAGGACCGAATCAGCCTAGAGGGGGGTGAATAGGGTAGAGAGAGAGAGAGAGAGAGAGAGTAGATAACTAAAACAAAACTTTATTGATAACTTATAAGGCACTTTATTGCACAAGCAAGCAAAATAACTAAACGATTGAAATTAAACAAACTAAACATTCTTTAAAGAAACTCTAAGACTCTTAACTCTAACACTTGTGCCTTATCATAATACTATTAATAAACTCTCTCACTCTATTTGAGATGATTAGCTACGGTTCGTGATAGGATCTTTACACGAAACTTTAAGCCGTCTTGCTTAATCTCCTGTCTATCCATCCTCTTAACCAGGTTGCAACAAATCCTGGTCACAGAGGCTAAGTCTTGCATAAGCTGAGTGTTGGCTTTGGCAAGGGCATCCACCTGCTTACTAACTCTAATGTAGTCATTGATGAAGTCGTCCACCTGCTCCTCCAACTTCGTCATGGGTTTTCTCTTGCGTTTAGGCTTGGAAGAAGAGGCTTCAGACGAGGACTTCTCCTTACGAGGTACTACCTAGATCTGTCCGGGGTCAGCTCAGACTCCAGTAATGGCGTAGCGAGTTGTGGTTTTGTACTTCATACAAGTTACATCTCCAAACTTGTTCATCTTCAATCCCGTGAGCTATTCATTGGGTCCTAGGGGCAGAAGATTGACTTCCTTGGAGATGCGAAACTTCTTGAGCTCTCCTTGACATGATCCTCCCTCCATGGCTTGGGCGTAGAAGGATTGGTGTTGAGGCTCCTTGCCCTTCGGCGGCATTGTGGCTAGGGGTGTTGGCTCGTCAACGGGCACGATCTCCTTCTCGGGCACAACAACGAGGTCTTTCTTAGGAGCGACGATGAGGGCCATCGACTCGTCAGAAGGAGAGGCTCGTTGAGGTTGATCCCGTGATTGCCGGCCATCGGAACAAGGAGAGCTTGAACTGCTGCTTGAGATGAGAATAGATTGGATGGTATGGCTCTGGCTAGCAGGGGTCTGGTTTTATAGTCCTGGATCAACTAGAAGGAGGCTGATCCATTCTCTGAGGTTCTCGTAAAGAAACAGATCGGGAAGTTACGAAAAAGGAATAAGGGAGGCTTTAGAAAGGAAAGGGAAGCGCAGGACCCGATCGGACACCAGGCCAGGCCGGCCGGCCTAGGGTGGGGCCGGCCGGCCCCCCTTCTCTTCGGAAGGCGGCCCGCTTTTTTGTGGCTCTCGTTTACACTTTCCTAAACTCTATTTACTATCTTTTCTATTATGAAACCTTTCGGATGCGGCGGAGGATCAAATTAATGGAAAGTGAGGAATTGGATCACATCCAACTCCTCGAACTCTTTTCAGGTTCTAGAAAAATCTTAAGGCGATGACCATTTACCTTAAATAACGTACCTTCGTCGTTTTGAAGTGTTACTGCTCCATGGGACGAAGTGCTAATCACCGTGAATGGTCCTTCCCATTTGCTCTGTAGCTTTCCATGACCGAATAGCTTAACCTTGGAATTAAAAAGTAATACCTTGTCTTCCAGAGTGAAGTTCTTCGTCTTAATCCTCTTGTCATGCCACCTTTTGGTTCTCTCTTTGTAGATCTTGGCGTTATGGTATGCCTTTTCATGCCATTCTTGTAGTTCTAAGAGTTGCATCTTTCTCTTGATTCCTGCTGCTTCTAAGTCCATGTTCCATCTTTTTATCACCCAGTGAGCTTTGAACTCTAGCTCAACAGGCAAGTGACAAGTCTTCCCGTAGACGAGTTGATATGGTGACATTCCCAGCGGTGTCTTGTAGGCTGTACGGTAGGCCCACAATGCATCCGGTAGGCTGTCTCTCCACTTTGTTCCCATCTCGTTGACTGTCTTCTGCAGAATGTTCTTGATTTGCTTGTTTGATGTTTCTGCTTGGCCACTTGTTTGAGGGTGATAGGGGGTAGCGATGTTGTGATGGATCCCATGTTTTGACAGGTATTCACGGAAGTGCTTGTCAATGAAATGAGAACCTCCATCACTAATCACCATTCTTGGAACTCTGAATCTTGGAAATATCACTTCCTCGAACATTTTCTTGGAGCTTCTAGCATCTGCAGCTTTACATGGTAGGGCTTCGACCCATTTGCAAATGTAGTTGACTGCCATTAAGATGTACTCACTGTTCTTGGATTTTGGAAATGGTCCCATGAAATCAGTTCCCCAACAGTCAAAGAGCTCAATCTAGAGATTGTTAGTGAGTGGCATGGCATCTCTTGAATTGATATTGCCATGCCTCTGACATGCTCCACATCTCCGGATGAAATCTTTTGTGTTGTCATACATGGTTGGCCAGAAAAATCCACTTTGCCAGATCTTCGAATGTGTGCGGAATGCTCCATAGTGTCCTCCATAGGGTGATGAGTGGCATCTTTCAATGATCTTGATTCCTTCTTCAGATGGTACACATCTTCTGAGTAGCCCGTCAGAGCACACTCTGAAGAGGTACGGATCATCCCATAGGTGAACACGACTCTCATAGATGAGCTTCCTCTTATCTTTGCCTGGTGGTACGTACCCTGAAACCATAAAATTGACAATATCTACATACCAGGGGTCAGACCTAGAGACTAGATAGAGTGTATCATCCCTGAGTGAATCATTGATAGGTAGTTCCTGTGGATTCTCAAATTGCATTCTAGACAAGTGATCAGCAACAGAATTCGCTACTCCCTTTTTATCTTTTATTTCTAAATCAAATTCTTGGAGTAACAGAATCCATCTTATCAAGCGAGGTTTAGCATCTTTCTTAGTGAGCAAGTATTTAAGAGCAGCATGATCAGTGTAAACAATTACTTTAGCTCCAACTAAGTAAGATCTAAATTTATCAATGGCAAAAACAACAGCTAGTAGTTCTTTTTCAGTTGTCGCATAATTAAGTTGTGGTCCAGTCAAATTTTTACTAGCATATGCAATTGCGTGATGCTTCTTATCTTTGCATTATCCTAGCATAGCACCTACTGCATAATCACTTGCATCACACATGATCTCAAAAGGTAAAGACCAATCAGGTGGTTGAATGATCGGTGCAGAAATGAGTGATTTCTTTAGGGTTTCAAAAGCTTTTAAGCATGCATCATCAAATTCAAAGGGTACATCCTTAGCCAAAAGATTAGTAAGTGGTCTAGCAATGTGTGAAAAATCTTTTGTAAACCGACGATAAAAACCAGCATGGCCAAGAAAACTCTGTATCCCTTTAATATTAATAGGAGGAGGTAGTTGTTCAATTACTTCAATTTTAGCTTTGTCTACCTCAATTCCACGTTCAGAAATTAAATGACCAAGCACTATGCCCTCTCTAAACATGAAATGACAATTTTCCCAATTAAGGACTAAGTGCTTTTCCTCACATCTTTGCAAAACCTTGTCTAAATTCTCTAAACAGTGATCAAAAGTTTTTCCATAAACAGAAAAATCATCCATGAAAACTTCCATGATTTCTTCAATCATATCAGAAAATATAGACATCATGCATCTTTGAAAAGAAGCAGGGGCATTACATAATCCAAAAGACATTCTACGATAAGCATAAGTTCCATATGGACCTGTAAAATTGGTTTTGTTTTGATCATTAGGATGGATTGGAATCTGATGATATCCAGAGTATACATCAAGAAAACAAAAGAAGGAGTGATTAGCCAACCGCTCTAACATTTCATCAATGAAGGGCAGTGGAAAGTGATCTTTCTTTCTTGCCTTGTTAAGTTTTCTGTAATCAATACACATTCTCCATCCAGTCACAGTTCTTTGTGGAATTAGTTCGTTCTTTTCATTCTTAACAACAGTCATGCCACCCTTTTTAGGCACAACTTTCATAGGGCTTACCCACTCACTGTGTGGCACATGATAAATAATCCCGACGTGTAACAACTTTAAGACCTCTTTCTTAACTACTTCTCTCATCGCATTATTAAGCCTACATTGGGGTTCTCTAGAAGGTAAGACATCGGGATCTGTAGGAATGCGATGGGCGCAAAGAGCAGGATTGATCCCCTTGAGAACTTGGAGTGAATAGCCAAAGGCAGATCTATGATTCTCTAAAACAGTGATCAAGCAGAGTGTTTCTTCTGGAGAAAGTTGATCGCTAATAATCACAGGAGTGTCTGGTTCATTGTTTAGAAAAACATAGCAAAGACCAGAAGGCAGAGGTTTTAACTCTATAGAAGGTTTAGGAGGTTCTTCGAAAGGATCTAGAGGGGTTGGAGTTTTAGAGTGGTCATCCTCTTCCTCTATGAAAAACTTAGCATCATCTTCAAGATTAAGTTCTATGAAAGTTTCAAGAGATGCTACCTTGACCTCTTCTACAGGGTCTAACTCTGGACAGGGTTCACTTCCAGTGTTTAGGGTATGAGTGATAGATATGGGTAGTGAAAGATTTTTCCCTAGACAAAAGTTTAATTTCCCCATCATTCCTTCGTGTATAAGTCTTTCGATTGGTTGTCTTATCAATAGGTCAAACTCATGAATATCAAAGATATAAAAGGTTAAGTGCACTAGAGTTTCTTTTACCCGGATAGGCAGGACATACAAAATTCCTAAACTAGGAAGAACATGTCCTGAAGGGCTTTTAAGGCATTTAGTTGTTGGGGTTAGTGGCATGTCTTCTAAAAAGTCATGTGCAAAGGTTGCCGACATGATATTAACACCGACAACAGGATTATAAAGAGCATGGAAAGGGTCTCTATGGATTTGACAGAGGATAGAAGTAGAAGGTGAATCTAAGCAAATTATATCAGAGGAGGACTCTGACTCTTCTAACCAATCATGGCTTACCACAGACACTAGCTCTTCCATAGTCTTTTTAAAGAAAGCTTTATCAGTCAAATCTGGAGGTTTTTCAGGAAGTTTTAGACTATAAGGCTTTCTTGTTGTATTATACTTCGAGGTATCACCAAACCCGGTGAAATACTCATCCTCGAATTTGAAAAAGATCTCTGAGATCGGAGTTTCCTCCTTATCAGGATCTGAGATAGTTGATGCTAAAGATTTCGGCAGAGTTTTGGGTTCAACTATCTGGGTTTGTTTCTCTTCTAAGAACTCTATAGACTTAGCTTCAGGAGCAGATTGAGCTATCTTTTGCAGAAGCTCTCTTGCCGCAGGAGCAGATGTGCAAAGAAATGATCCATTTGCAGCTAAGTTAAGAAAAGAAGAAATTTTCCTATTCAGACCCATATAAAAATGCTGAAGAAGAACAGGGTCTGGTATTGACAGAGATGGACCAGAGTGAACAAGATTTTCAAAACGTTCCCAGGCAGTTATTAGAGATTCATCGTCTTCTTGTATAAAAGATAGGACTTCTAATCTAAGACAGACAATTTTAGAAATTGGGAAGAAATCTAAGCAAAAATTAGAGCAAAGATTTTTCCAATCCCCATCCTTACTCGGTGCGGTTCTACTATACCAGGTTTTAGCTCTCCCTTCCAAAGAGAAAGGAAAAAGCTTCCATCTAAGGGTTTCGTCAGACATGCCTTTGATATGAAGACATGAACAGGTCTGTTCGAACTTGTTAAGGTGAGTGTAAGGATTCTCATCTTCATTGCATGAAAAAGATTGTATTTGGACCATCTGTATCAAACACGGGCGTAGCTCATAGCCATCGGATAGGATAGGTCTAGATGATTCTGGTGGTTCTGAGACACTACTTTAGGAAAATGGCAGAGGCTAATAGGAGTGGAATCTTTGGTACCTAGGGGAGATTCTAAGAAATCCATATATAAGAAAAGATAAAAGATAAAGATAAAAGTATGATTACAAGTTTAAGTAGACTTTAAGATCAACTCTCGACCGTTTCCCGGCAACGGCGCCAGAAATGCTTGTTGACATTTAGTACCATCGCTACCAAAGTCACCCTTGGCAACGACACTAGTAATGCTAAGGTATGTTATCAGAACACTAGAGATAAAATCCGCAAGCGCACAGACTAGATACCGCACTTCACCGAATGTAGACCCAGTTTTATATCGAACCCAAAGGAACGGGGTGATTGTCTTAAGTCTATTGCTTAAACCCTGAGCACTAGCAAAAGCAAGAATATAAAAGATAAAGGGGAAAACTAGGGTTACCAGCTCTAACCTCAGAAAGCTATGCGATTATTATTCTACTGTGGATTACATTGGGAGACCACATCTAGAGTATGGCGATTCCCAAGTAATATACTCCTGCTAGCCCTATAGACGGGAGGTGGACTATGGAAGATTCAACAGGCCTATAAGAGTCACACTCACGAGCTACCACCGGTCCAGAATATAGGGTACACTATGCAAGTAATCGAGTCTAAGCACCACGCTTACACGACGATGACTCCTCTAATTCTAGCGCGACTAGATTAGAGTACTCTAATTAGAGTTGCAAGCCAGAAGAATAAGAACAAGAACGCTTACTGATAATTAGAAGTTGAAGACCGAAGAATATCCTGATCCAAGCTCTTGACAAACTTGAATCCGCAGGTACAAGCTATAGAAGTAGATCCGACAGGCCGGAGCTCCTTCTAATCTCCCTCTAATACCTCTCTCTCCTCTAATCCTATAGAAGACTAGATCTAATCCCTAATTAGAGGGCTACTAATCTTCTAATTGCTAGATGGCTCTAATCCTCTCCCGAAGAATATGACTAGAGTTTCTGTCTTGAATCTGATCTGAATGAGGATTGCTTCAGGGAGGGGGGGTCTGAGGTTTCTTATATAGCCCTGGGGGATGAACCGTGACCTTCCAATCAAAACGACCTTGAACAACGGTTGAGATGCGCCGAGGAGGTTGGTTAGGGCATGCTCCACGAAGATGGGCTGAGATGAACCCTGGCCTAGGCCGGCCGGCCTAGGGGTGGGGTCGGCCGGCCCCACCTGGCAGCCGCCAGGCGCCGTCTTCGCCGAGTTGTCTTCTGGAAGCCTCCTGGTTGCCCTAGCGTGACTTTCAATCTGTTGCGCAATCCATCGTGTTGGAGAAGGAACCTATCTCTTTCCATCTGCTGGAAAACACCCTGGAGAACTGGAATTCACCATAGCTGTTGGATCTGTCAGTTTAGCCCTTGAATTATGTTGCTTGGTGACCACTCCAAGTTGCTTCTAGAAGCTTCCAATTCGTAACCAATGAGGACTCTTCCATCGGGACTCTAATTGTGGTAAACCATATGTCCGTTTCGATCGTCTAGACGAGCTCTTTGCAATGGTGTGCTCTAATTCATCACTTGAGATACTTTTATGTAGTGAAATGTTGGTATTCCTGCAAAACAAGTGAGAACGACACAACTCGTGGAACTCATTAGAATCAAACTCTATTCCTATGTTGATGGTCACTTTTATTCTCTTTTAGGTGACTTATTGACGGTATTAGATATGAGTTTGTGACCGTCAACATTGTGTTATTATCAAATTTTATTGGAGATTACAGTGGATTAACACAAGTTCAAATGTATAGCATGTGATTGCGAGAGGTTGAAAGCATTGTCATTGCCTAACTTTTCGATCGGGCTAAGCCTATGCAAGAAAAGCAAACAAAAGCAGTGGTTTTAGTCTTACACTACACTGCTCAAGTTCAACTCAAATGTGCAATGAGAAGCAGTCTCGATACAGTGATGTGCTAACAAGTGCAATCTCATCTCGATCTTTCCAATTCACTAATCTTGGATCAAATTTTAATCACAAGTGTATAATGATCAATCCAAGGAAGCAAATGACTCAGAGCAAGAGACATAGCAACCTAGCATACAAAAATAGCTCAAGTGATCTCAACACATCATATCCATGCTAGTTTTCAATCTCAATGGTGAACAATTTACAAGTTGCATAGTTGATTAGTCAAGTTCAGAAATTGCAAAAATAGCTTAGCCCATAACATGTATCAAGTGATCAAAAAGAGCCTAAGCTACAAGCATCATCATGTACTAACAAGGCATACCAAATAGAGCATAATATCATTATCATTGCTATAGACACGAAGCTCTAAAATGTACTAAAATACTTGATGAAATGCATGCAAATGCAGAAATGCATGCAAATGCAACTAAGGAACCAAAGCCAAACAAAAGCTAAACTAAGACTAACTGAGCAAAATGTACATCAGTAAAAACTCCCTCAACTAAAAAGGGAAGCACACACCAAGCTCACCTCTCAACCTAGCAAAAGTTGATTGGTCCAAAGGCTTGGTAAAAATGTCTGCAAGCTTAATGTGGGTGTCTACATGTTGTAAATCAATGTCACCTTTCTCGTAGTGATCAGGAAGAAAGTGAAGGCGAACATCAATGTGTTTGGTCTTGGAGTATGTGAAAGGCTAGGTTCTTTGCTACACTAATGGCACTCGTGCTATCACAAAGCAAAGGGACCCTAGCATAATCTAGACCAAAATCATGCAAAGTAGCAATCATCCACAACAGCTGCGAGCAACAGGACACGACAACAACATACTTGGACTCAATGGTAGACTAGGCTATGCTAGACTACTTTTGGGAGGACCAAGATACAAGAGAAGAGCCAAGAAACTAACAAGTCCTAGAAGTAGACTTGCGCTCAAGCTGACAACCGACAAAATCTGCATTAGAATAACCACAAAGCGAGACGGTAAAAGAAGAAGAGTATCAAAGCCCGAACTCAGGAGTGTATCAGAGGTACCTCATGATGCGCTTGACCGCCTGCTTGTGTGATGTCTGAGAGGACGCCTGACAACGAGCGCACAGACACACTACGAAGTGTATGTTTGGCCTCGTCGCCGTCAAGTACAAGAGAGCCAATCATGCTCGTTGTTGGGTATTTTAAACACACACAGAAAAATCAGCAAGTGCATGGATACCAATGTAGGTTTCACCCGAGAGTATTTCAGGGTATCAATTTCCACGGGGAACGTGAAGTGTACTAGAAGAATTAAGAACGTCCAAGGAAAGAATGATAATGTGAGTAGAGAGGGATTTTAGGGTTTTCTAAGCGGGTCTATCTAATCAAAGGCTTACTATACTTTACTTACTTTGGAGCAGCAAGTCCTTTCCAACTCTCGAGAAAGACTGGGAAGAAGGTAGCTGGGGGAAGGCTGCCAAAAGCTCTACGAGAACACCAACCCTAACATGGTGGATTACAAAGACCTGACAGAGCTGTCACCTCTTGGGCTACCACGACTATCCGGAGGATTGGGCGCAAACTCAGGTAAACCCTAGCCTAGACACTGTGTCTACATAACATTTACTACTCTAATTACGTACGATAACTAGAGCACTCAATACGAGCGGAGATCCAGTAAATAGAGTAAAGCAAGAACTGAAATTAAATAGAATACTTAAGAATAGATAATGAAGAACCTGGAGATTACTTGAAGAACCAGATGCTGCACCAATAAAATTTTGAGGAAGATCCGGCTCCTCCTCAGCTCTCTCCTTCTCCTCTCTAATCTAAACTCTAATTACAACTTGATGAACTAGAAGAACTAGAAGAGATTCATCTAGAGGGACCTCTACTTCTAGTTGAAACCCTAGTTTCTGATGTGGAGATGAATAATGAAGATGGAGATGCCTCCCTAGGGGGGGTCTGGGTCTGGTTTTATAGCCCTAAGGATGAACCACAGCCCTCAGATCAAACCGACCTTGAATAATGGTTGAGATGCGTCGAGGAGGTCGATTAGGGCACGCCAGAAGAAGATGGACCACTTTCACTATGGGCCCAGGCCAGCCAGCCTAGGGGAGGCTGGCCGGCCTCCCTATGTGGCCAATCCGCCTCTCCTTCACCGAGTTGCCTTCTCGTGCCTTCTAGAGTCTTCTAGTGCCACTTTTGGATCTGTTTGCGCAAGTAGTCGTGTCATGGTTGGGTTCTTTCCTTTCCCAGTTGCTGGATAAGTCCCTGGTAAATAATATGCGGATACATGGGTGTATGCCGGATCTTGAGTGATGAGTGATTGTCAACTGGTTGATGCGCATGTTCTTTGTCTTGTGTTGTGCAGGTGTCGAGCACGGAGACAGTGATCAAAGGCAAGGTGAAGGTCAAGTAGAGACGTGCTGTGCCGATGGACCGGGAGCGGTGAAGGATGGGCGTGCCGTGCGGCAGACGTGCCATGCCGATGGACCCAGAGTGGTGAAGGGCAGACGTGAGGCTTGGACTGAGGGACCGGTGGCCTGAGGATCAGCTGTGGTGGCTGACAGCCTGGGACAGCGACAAGCGGAGACTTGCGGGGCACGGTGTTGCTCGGGTCGAGGACCTAGGGACACGTGTCGGTGGACGGGGGCACGGGTGGTGCATCCCCTCTATGGCTTCGGTTGGTGGTTGAGCCACAGAAAAACTACCAGGTGGATAGTTTCCAGGTTTGGGCCACAAATGAAGGACCGAAAATGCTAAAGCAGGGCGACCAGAGGGGGGGGTGAATGGGAGCCTAAAAATTTCTTCTCAGAAATTCCGGCCTCTGTCCCAACAAAATCAACCCCAAGAGCAAAGCCGACACACGCGATGTCCACGACCCAAGAGAATGGGTGGATGTTCCCTAGGAACACAGCGGGACACCACAAAAGCTCCCTCTTCCAAATCCACGCGAGTCAACTAGTGACAGGATGGAGTTTGGGTAACCTCAACCTCCCCCGAGCAACGCGAGGGGGATTCAGGCTTTTTCGCAAAGCGGGAAGCCCGGTTTCTGTAGAGCACAGAGTCGGGAATCCAACGCAAAAAGCAGATCTCAAATCGGAGCTCGAACGCAAAAGATACGGGCGAAAACGCGCAAACACTGCACTGACCGGACTCTGAGGTGCGTCCGGTCAGTGTCGATCGGACGCGTCCGGTCAGAGAAAAACCTCTCTGGATGCTCTCTGTTCACGACCGGACTCACGGTGATCAAGCGTCCGGTCGTTACAATGAGCGTCCGGTCAAGCACCGAGGAGGCAATGAACAGTGCCTTCAGTGCGTCCGGTCACGCGAAACCCTAGCGTCCGGTCAGAATCTCGCACAGTATTTCGCTCGGCCTTCAACGATCGGACGCACGGGATAGCGTCCGGTCGATATGAGGCGTGCGTCCGGTCAAGTCACGAAGGAGACGCAGAGAACGTGTTCAACGACCGGACTCACGACCAAGCGTCCGGTCGGTGCGACTCGTGCGTCCGGTCACCGCGATGCACCTCTGTTCATCCACCGAATCAACCCGATCTCCCTCAAATCAAAAGCACTAGGGCTTCAACTTCGTGTGAGGGGTCACAAGGATGTTAGTGAGCTACTCCTAAGAGATCATGGCTCGAACCTAACTCCAAATCGGTGAATCGGAGAAAAAGGATGAAGAACGGCAAGAACTTGATCCCAACACTAAATCCGCCCGATCTGTGAGTTCGTGAGGTATTAGAGAAATTCCTTCGGTAGAAAGAAGACTCTCACAAGCTACACAAGATGGTTCAAACGGATTTGCGAATCTTCCCTCGAACAAGAATTCTCGTGAAGAACGAAAGAGGGGAAACGTGCAAACGCGAAGAACAAAATCGCAAGACAAATTAAAGCACGAATTTGATCCTTGGACTCAGAGGAATGGATGATTCATTAAGCACTTGGTGTACGGGCTACAAGCCACTCCAGCAGATCAAAGCTTGGATGGCGAAAAGCTCAAGAACAAGAGCCAACTCTCCCTAACCCTAGCCTACTCTCACAGGAACAAAATGAGAGAGACACCACCAGAGGATTGCCAAGGATGCGGCTGCCCTAGCAGCCCTCTCCATATATATAGGCGCACGTCCTAATGACCAAGGCGCCCTTACATTAAGCACTCATCCCAAATACCCCCCAGGGGTAAAACCGTCCAGACTTGACAGTCTTCATCCGACGGCCACGCCCGCACATCCGGTAGCTTCGCCTCGACGCGACCTCACCCGATGCCGCCACGTGCCGCCACTATCGACCGCCGCGCCTTCTCACCGATAGCTTCGCCGCAACGCAAGCCTCTCGGTGCCGCCACGCGTCGACCGTCCTTTCGGACCAACCCCCTGGTTTTGAGGCCCAAACCAGGCAAACCGGCCACCCCGAGTTTTGAGGCCCAAACTCGGAAACCCGCCACCCCAGGTTTTGAGGCCCAAACCTGGAAACCGTCGATGGTAGCTTTTTGAGGCTCAGCTACCGAACCCGTACCGTAGACGGGATGTGGTTCGCACACCCCGACCACCGGCACCGATGCCGATGCATGTCCAGCCTCCACGCCGGGCACAACGCCTTCGCCTTCCTTCTTGACTCGGCCGACGGCACTTGCGCCGCACGCAAGCCCGTGTCCGACCTCCCGCCAAGCGACACGACTCCAGCGCCTTCCTCCCGACTCGGCCGATGCACCGCACATCCCCATGTGCTCTCGCTCGTCGATGCCACGTGCCAGCTACCACAGCTGGTCCTCTGGCCCTCTGGTCCCTCAGTCCAAGCCTCCCGTCCGCCTTTCACCGCTCGGTTCGTCGGCATGGCACGTCCGCCGCACGGCACGCCCATCCTTCACCGCACCCGGTCCGTCAGCACGGCACGGCTCAACTTGACCTTCACCTCGCCATAGACCACTGTCTCCGAGCTCCACACCTGCACATCAACACAGCCAAGAGACACATGTCGCACACACACACCAACCCAGAAACACCACACAACTCACACCACCGGTTAGTCATAAGCATTAAGCGCATAGCAAATAATGACTCAACCGGGTAAAAGCCTCAAACCTTCCTCAACACAGTCAATCATTCATCATATGTATTCTCAAACTAGCCTTCAATAATATTTATGTTGTCTTAGTAGAAGTAGTTTATCATGTACTTTTCATAATGTGTTTGTAGAAGAATAGACGTAGCTTACCATGTACTTTCCAAAATGTGTGTTACTTATGTATTGTCCTGTTATGTCCATTATAATTTTAATTTAGCACTTATGTACTTTTAATAATGTATCACGTGTGCAATTTATTCCACTAGAATCTAGTTGTTGTAAAAAGCTGCAGTTCCAGTTCTAGTGTTGGAATCTAGCTGTTCTAAAAAGCTGTAATTCCAACTGCAGTGTTGGGATCTAGCTGTTGCAGCATATTTGGATTTTTGTGATTTGAATCTAGCCGTTGGAAACTAGCTGTTGTGACCAGCTTTTCCCTACAAATACAAGGTAATTGTGACGGAACGACCCTAATCCTATGGCCCACGTGTCCCTGTCAACCTCTGACAGCCGAACCCATGTTCCATGTGCCTGTTCGCCACCGGGCTACATCAGTGCCCAATGTCCGCAGAATCATCTCACAATTCGGTTACAGCATTGCATACTTTTACAAATAACATCGGAATAATGAGCGGAAGACTTAAATAACATTAGTTTTACAAAACAGGGTTCCAAATAGAAATTAAGGTGCAGTTATTACAAACCAAGTTCTGATAATAGAAATAGACATAGTCAACGTAGTGGAGAACAGCAAAGATACTTATAATCACCCAGCCCGAGGGTGTACAACTATTCTTCGGCCTCATCGGCCTCTTCCTGGACGATGGTCACGCAGCAGGGTGCAAGACACATCGGGGACTCTGTCATACCTGCAGCATGGGTAACAAACCCTGAGTACTGGGGTACTCAACAAGACTTACCCGACTAAAGAAAAAGGGAGAAGACTCAGGAATGAGAGGCTTAGGGTAGTCAAGGTAAGGCTTAAGCAAGATCAAGTATTTTGCAGAAAAGCATTTTTGTAAACCTTATTTTATTTTTGAAAGATTTAGTATTCCTCAATTCTTCATCGTTCCTGATTCATTTTACATTTCAAAACCTTCCTAGTTGAGAACCACTCTCCGTTGACAGTCAGTGACCAAGTCTCCATAACCGAGGAGCAACGTTAATCCGGATAAATAATACTCAGCTGAGGATCCCTATCCACACTGCATATGTAGCACCCAAGCTTGCATATGCCAACTCGTCTACCACGATTCCTCCAAGATTGGACCGGTCCTACGCCACCCGGAAGTACAGTACACCACTCCTTTCCAGGTACGACGACCACGTGGGTACATGCTACTTCCGCCATCTCTCCACTCCCAGTGCGCGGTTGTCGGTCCCAATCAAGGATTTCTCGGAGCCGGAGCTTTCCGAAGTATGTGAATAGTTACAAGTTTTGACCAGCAGGCCCCCATACGGATGGTCCCTAATTTTCCAGCCAGAACTATACCTTGGTCATATCTCACCCAAGCGTAATAGTCCTGTCAGTTTTTCAACCCTGTCCCGGTCGGTGTCAACTGTTGAGTCCCGGACTACAACATGACGGCACCGTACGCTCGGACAACCTCTCCTCGCTATTGACTAGGTACGGATCAGATACCTAGCCAACAGCCGGGGAGTAAGACCAAATTCCCATAATCATTCCTTAAGTGATCACACTTTTGAAATTGGCATTTTATTGCAAAGTCTAATTCGATAAGCATTGCTAAGCATTTTTCAAATACTTTTGAAAAGCAGGTATCGGGTGTATCAGTGGTCAAGGTGGATAGTGCATCAATTAGGATAACACACAACTCCTATAAACCTAATGCAATAATTTAACTCAAAAGCATTTAAGGAAATCATTTTATAAATTCAAGGAAAGGGTTAAATGCACCGGGGCTTGCCTTGAAGAGCAAAGACAGCTGGCTCAGGATTGGAGGTGCAGAGGTCGAAGCTCGGAGTTACTTCGGGAGCAGGTTCGTCGGCGGCGGCCTCGACTTTGACTTCTCCTTCGGTGACTATACGAATGCAATGATGCATGCACATGAGTATGCTAGCATGAACAATGCAAAACAGGGCATAGAACATGAACCCTAATCACTTTTTCTATTTTCCTTAATTATTTAAAAAGGTCATTTTATGAAGTTGCTCCAAAAATTACCAAATTAATCACATAAGTTCATTATGGTGTAGATAGATGGCAAAACAAATTTCATAATTTTTGGAGGTCATTAAAGTGCTCAAATAAAATCAGACATTAATTAACAAAGGCACTATTTAACAATTAAAGATAAATGCTCAAAAATCAATTTGTTCCAAAAGACTTCAAAATTTCACCAGAGACTAAACATGGCATAGGAAGTTCACAAAAATTTATCTCATGATTTTTGGAGTTATAAATAATTTTCTAAAAATCCAAAACTATCCATTTATTAATTAAAAGAGGGATTTTACATTTTCAAATTCTTGGAGAAAAGTCAAGTTTTTATATTTTTATAAAATACTACACAGTGCATGGAGCATACCATAATTCTCTCAGAATTTAAGGAACAACGGATTAATTCACACAAAAAAGAGAAAACAGAACACTATTCACACTCTTTCAAAAAGGAAAAAGAAAAGAGCGCTGTGCTCCTTCCTCGCAGGGGCTCGGGCGAATCGCTGCGAGGCGGACAGCAGGTCTCGGTCGAGGCGGAAACACTCGGCCGTCCGAGACCTGGCTGGTAGGCTCGGGCGAGACGGAAACAAGCGTTTCGTCCGAGGCCTGGCCGGGAGGCTCGGGCGAGACGGAAAGCATGTGTTCGCCGAGGCCTGGCTCGGGCGAAGCGGAGAGCATGTGTTCGCCGAGGCCTGGCTCGAGCGAAGCTGAGGGTGCGTGAGTCCGCTCGAGGCCTAGCTCGAGCGAAGTGGTGAGGGTCTGTGTGTCCGCTCGAGGCTAGGCTCGGCGAAGACGGTGAGGGTACGTGTCTGCTCGAGGCTAGGCTCGGGCGAAGCGGAGTGGAAGCAGAGACCGGGGGGGCTTCGAGTGCTTACCACGGGTCGGAGGCAGGCTTCGGCTGCTTCGAGGGAGCGCGGTTCGCAGGCGTGCTCGAGGGTGTGGCTCGAGGGTGAGGCTCGACACGTGCTCGAGGGTGAGGCTCGACACGTTTGAGAGATGCGGCTCGAGGGAGGAGACGGCCGCGGCGGCACTCCGGCGATTCGGCGACCCTGTACACCAGGCACGACCACCAGTAGCTGGTTAGGAACGCAAGAAGGCAAGGAATGAAGGTCAGAGGCCAGAGGGAGGAGAGGTGGAGCGACGGCGGCGAATTCCGTCGACCCGAGTCAGACGGCTTCTCACCGGCGCTGAGGAAGAAGGACTTGCACTCGGCGGTGGGAGCCGGTAGCGGTGGAATTGAGGGGTTGGGGAGCTGCGCGACGTCGAGGCGAAGCTGCTGGGCTAGGTGGTTGAGCGACGGAAGCTCTGGACTGGCCTGGCCACGGTGGCGGAGGGGATGAGGAGGTCTGCCGGCCGGCGGTCCCTTTTATAGGCACGGTCGGGGATGGTAGAGAGCACGGGATGGTGTGGATGAGCTCGGCCGAAGCGTGCGCACTCGATTGCAAGCCGGTGGGAGGACGGGCGTGCACCCAGGGCCTGGGCGAAGGCTCGCCGGTGACGGCCACGCGGCGGCGACGCCCTGGGCACTGTAGGGGACGGGGGCGGAGGTCAGCGTTTGCGCGTGCGGGTGCGGCATGATGGCGCGGGCGCAGGCGACAAGTCGGGGGCGGGCGTGCGGCTGCCAGGCGCGCGTGGCGCAAGCGGCGCTGGCGCGCGGCCATGGCCGGGGCCCCCTCCTGCTCTGTGCCGGCTAGAGGTAGGGGATGAACAGGGCTAGGTCTAGGGTTTGACTTTCTGTATTTCACAAATCACTTCCAAAACTTGAACTGAGCAGCAAAAACTCAAAACACCAAAGTTGTTCAGAAAAAAGAGATCTACAACTTTGTCAAAAAGAATATTTTCAAATTCTAAACAGTTTTTGAATTAAATACGAAATCAGAAAAGGGGACACTTTTAGGATTTGAATAATTTCAAAATTACTTTTGATTTTACATTGAAAGTTGGAAATCTGCAAATATGAAAGTTGTTCCTTTTATCAAAACCTACAACTTTGCTAATATACCATTTTTCTGAAACTCAATAGTTTTTAAATAAATTTTGAAAACTGAAAAGGGGACAAAAACTGGAATTTGAATGAATTTGGATTTACTTCAAACTTTGTACAGAAACTTGAAAATTTGTAAATACCAAAGTTGTTTCTCTTGGCCAGATATACAACTTTTCTTTTTGGACCAACCTCAAATTTTGAATAATTTTTGAATTACAAAAAGAGGGATAAAAACCAGGGTTTGGAAATCAGGGTTTTGCAAAGGGATTTGAAATCTGATTTTGATTTTTGAACTTTGGCCAACACAACAAAACTTCAAGACATCCAACTGAACAAGAATTACACAAAGCTAGGCACAGAGGTGAAATTACCATTTTTGCCCTTATAGGAAGATTTGGGCTTTTAGGGTTTTTGAAAAGAGATTGCTACACAAGTACTAAGCAAACATAAATGCAAGGCAAGAATGATTAATGACTAATGATAATGACATGTCAGGTTAATTACAGTTAAACACCAGAGGTGTTACAGTAATGCTCTCAGAACACTTCACACAACAAACCAGTACATACCTTCCAGCATACTCTCATCTAGAGACCAAGGGAATGGCATCAAATCCACAAGAGCCTGCTGGAACTTCTCCTGATGAACCAAAAAACAAGATTAATATCCAGCAGTTCTTTTGGGAGTTCATGAATGATCCAATGGAAGCTGAGGTTGAGGCCATGTTTCAAGGTCAGATTGAGGTGCAACTAGGAGGTACGTCTAATGACCATCGTCAATTTCCTAGAAGGCATATAGAAAGAAATCGGGAAGCTGCTAGTGATAGGCTGGTTGCAGACTATTTCTCAGAAAATCCAGTGTACAATGATGTTCAGTTCCGGCGTAGGTACCCTATGAAACGCCACCTATTCCTACAAATTGTACATACCTTAAGTTCTTGGTCTCCATATTTCTGTCAAAGGAATGATGCATTCGGGAAGATGGGCTTTTCACCATTGCATAAATGCACAGTTGCTATGCGCATGTTAGCATATGGTACACCTGCTGACATGTGGGATGAAAATTTCAGAATAGGAGAAACCACAGTCATTGAGTGCATGAAAAAATTCTGCCAAGGTGTGATTGCAAATTTTGGTGAAAAATACCTAAGGAGGCCAACTAGAGAAGATATTCAACGTTTACTTTGTATAGGGGAAGCTCGTGGTTTTCCTGGTATGTTGGGGAGTCTAGATTGCATGCATTGGCAATGGAGGAATTGCCCAAAGGCATGGAGAGAGCAGTATACCCGCGGCGACATAAAACATCCTAGTGTCATGCTAGAAGTTGTTGCCGCACATGATCTTTGGATATGGCATGCATTTGTTGGTGTTGCTGGGTCCAACAATGACATCAACGTTCTAAACCGACCTTTGTTCACTGAAGTACTTCAAGGAAAAGCCCCAGAAGTTCATTTCACGGTCAATGGAACTGTGTACAACATGGGGTATTACCTAGCAGATGGCATTTATCCCGAGTGGGCAACATTTGTAAAAACAATACCCTTGCCTCAATGTGAGAAAGACAAGCTGTATGCACAGCATCAAGAGGGAGCAAGAAAAGATGTGGAGCGTGCATTTGGTGTTTTGCAAGCTCGCTTCGCTATTATATGCAACCCATCACGTATGTGGCCAATGAACTCGCTTGTTGAAATCATGTATGCATGTATTATACTGCATAACATGATTGTGGAGGATGAGAGAGATTCTTTTAGAGTTCGTTATGACGACAACTATAAGAGTGAATATGACCAACCGAGCTCTTCGTCTACATTGGCTGGATTTGGACATGGGCCTATCCATGGATTTTCAACACTACTGGAGGTAGAAGAAGACATCAGGAATCGAGATATGCATCGTCAGCTAAAAGAGGACTTGGTTGAGCATATATGGCAGAGATTTGGACAAAATCAAGCTTAGTATATGATGTAATTTCCAGTTGTAATATTTGTATTATCATGCTTTATTGCATAGATGTACTGAATTATCACGCGTGTAATTTTAGGAATGTCAAATTGTATTTTTTATTCAGCTTTATTTACTTTCTATGAAAATCAAAACTTGCAGTATCAATACATCGCAGCATACCACTCGTGCTCGTGCACTTCTATTTCCAATATCATAAGAATCATATATAGCATGACAAAAAAAAGACTCGTACATCACTAGGAAAGGATTAGTCGGTGAAGCACGCACCTGGAGCTGGGCTCCGTTGACTACAGGCCCCAACTGACCAGGGTCACGAGCCGGCGCGGTTGTTGTCGTCCCCGCGGTGGGGATATATCTGACGGTGGTCGTGCTCACGATTTGCCATGAGGCGGCCTCTGCGGCGTTGTTGGTGGCGTCCTCATCGCGCGGCTGATGCACACCCTGGTGGCGCGCGTGGCTTGCGGCGGCCCTCGTGGCGTGCCTGCACGCGGTCCCATCGGCGTGGCTGGCGCCCTGCCGCACAGGTGATGCAGACCTCGGCGGCGCGCATGGCTAACGGAGGTCGTCCACCGTGCTGAGATGCCCGTGACCTCTTCAGGAGTAGTAATCAGATCCCCCAAGAAGAAGTGATATGGATTCACGATTTGGGGGCAGGTCTTGATTTGCGAATGGAGAGATCAATTTGTATGATTTCTGTGGCTAGATTTAGTGCAGAAGGAGAGATCGATTGAGGTGGATTTTGGCAGAGGCGGAGGGGAAAAGTCTTGCGCGCGAGAAAGAACGAGAAGGAAGAGGATGATTCTGGCGTTGGGGTCCAAACACAGTACAAGCATCGGTGCCGACGCTGTGGGAACACATGTGTTTTGACATTAGTACCTGCTGACACGTACAATTTTTTTTTCAGCATCGCTCACCTTGTGGCTAGTCTTACATGCCCGCTATATATAAAGAAGCAGCACGGTGGCCTGCTGTGAAGAAGCCTGAACCCCGATTCATTCTCCCCTGAAAGACGCAGAGCAAGCAAAGAGCTCATGCTGGGGGCAGCTAGCTAGATTTGATATCCAGCTTGCACTAATTAACGTCTTACTATGCTCGCCATCTTTTGATTAGCTCTTGCATTTGGGAAGGAGGCTAGCTGAGTATGTACGTATATTGCAAGCAAGCTACATACTATCCGCATCGCGTAGCCAAGGATGACTTGCCGGCGTTTCTTGCATTGGTCGGACAGCTGATGATGATGAGTTGAGCCTGGGGAGTGGGGACGAACGGATCGACCCCCGGCCGGCCGGCAAGTCATCTGTGGCTACGCGTTTGCCTCCTCCTCTCATGCTAGAGCGGTTAAAGATGCCATCTGGATTATTGGAGGTGTGTCAGTGTGAGAGCTAGTGATCGATGTCGAATGTGCTTTCGCTGGGAGAAGCTACACGTACGTCCACAGAGTCAGAGATAGCACAAGGTATGACAAATATTCGACCATCTACTTGATCGCTAGAAAAGTTTATATCAAGGTGGTGTTTTCGACTTTCTGTGCTTTGTGGTGAACAAAATCAGATTACACCCTCCCTTTTGATTCTCCGTATGTATATACATGTTGCACACCGACTCCGGAATCAAGCTCTACATTATCTTTTCTGCATAAATAAATTATTACAAATCAGTATTGCATTTTACAGACGATTGGTCTTCCTGCCAAAATCTACATGGAATTCCCTTATAGCACATTGTATTTATAGACTAATAATATTGTGACAGAATTCATCCAACATGGCCTATTAGCTCAGTTGGTTAGAGCGTCGTGCTAATAACGCGAAGGTCGCAGGTTCGAGACCTGCATGGGCCATTTAATTTGGCTTTTTGGTTCAGCGTTTTGCCTTTTTTTTTTGCTTTTTTGCTCAGCATTTTTGCCTTTTCTCTGTGCATTCGAATCTGCATTTATTTTTTTGCTCAGCATTTTTTATTTTTTGTCACACATCCGGCATTTTGTTGTCTTTTGTTTGTGCATTCGAATCTGCATGGCCACCATTTCTTTTCTTTGTGCGCGCCACGTTCAGCATTTTTTTTTCTTTTCTGTACCATATCCAGCATTTTTTTTTGCCTTTTCTATGTGCATTCCAATCTGCATGAGCCACCATTTCTTTTTGTCCATTTGTTTCTTCCTAGTCCGATTTGAAAGCTCATAATAATTCAAAAAAGGGCCCAAACAGTAAGATTTTTTTTCCTTTTTTTCTCTACCACATTCAGCATTTTTTTTGCTTTTGATTTTTTTTTTGTATGCCACATTCATCATTTTTTTTGCATTTTCCCCTTTTGTGCCACCATTTGCGGATTGATCTCTCTCCTCAATAGCCAATAAAAGGGCTACTTTTTTATTATTTTTATACGTCATCTCGCTAGCTATTTGTAAAGTGCTATTGAGAGTCAATAGAATTCCTCCTAGCTAGAGCTAGGAGGAATTCTATTGGCTCTCAATAGCACTTTACAAATAGCTAACGAGATGACGTATACAAATAATAAAAAAGTAGCACTTCTATTGGCTATCGAGGAGAGAGATCAAATAACTAACGACTTCCCAATAGCTAGCGACTCATAAATAGCTAATCTAGCATGATCTCCTAAAAATACGTCAATCACATTACTCTTCACAATAATATTTATTTATATGTCTCATCTAGTTAGCTATTTATAAGTTATCATTAAAAGCCAAAAACATTCCTCCTAGAGATTAAATAGTTAGTGATTTGAACACCATTACGGACGCACTTAGTAGTGCTCGTTTGTGATTCTTCAGCTGCCTAGAGTGCCTAAAGTACTTTGTAATTCTGACAAGCTCGCACTTCTACCGAACCCATTCTGGAGATGAATCTGACAAAGGAGCTCATGTGACGGAACTGAGGCAAAGCCAGGGCGCGTGATGAGAGCAGAGTCCAGAGCAGCACAGAAAGTTGCAAACACACGACAGAGACTTGTCTAGTTCCTAAGGCCATTTTTAGTTCCCCTTGTTTCCCAAATTTTTTCATCACATCAACCATCACATCAATGTTTGGACGTATGCATGGAGCATTAAATGTAGGTAAAAAAAATAACTAATTGTACTTTTAGGATGTACATATCGAGACGAATCTTTGGAGTCTACGTAGTCCATATTTGACAAAGTTTGTCAAATAACAACAAAAACGCTACAGTAAAAATTTTGCAAAATTTTTCCATCTAAACAAGGCCTAAATATTTCTAGATTCTTTGTCACATCAATATTTAGCTACATGCATGAAATATTAAATATAGATAAAAAAAATTAATTGTACTTTTAGTATGTACATATCGAGACGAATCTTTTGAGCCTAGTTAATCTATGTTTAGACAAAGTTTGTTAAATAATAACGAAAGTGCTACAGTACATTTTTCAAATATTTTCCAAACTAAACAACACCAGTAATCCTACTACTGTACCACGCCAAGCCCACTTTTTTTTGTGGCCGAGTTGACATGCCAAGCGACGACCTGCGGCTCGGTCAGCTGGTTCATGCAGAGCCTGGCACTAGATAGATAGTGCATCTCTCTGCAGGTACAACCCCCAGTGGACCGTCAGGTTGCTTGGTTTGCATAGAAGCTCTGAGAGCTAGAGTTAAGTGTAATTAATAATCCGCGGTAATCATTCTCGTCCCCGTTGAAAACGGTCTGCCACGGTCAGAAAGCCCTGACAGTCCAAGGACATGGCGGCGTTCAATTGGGTCAAGGGAGTCTGGCCTAACCGCTGCACAGCGGTTGTGGTTCAGGGGACACGGCGGCGGCTGCCGGATTTTTGATAAATCCGGGAGCCGTCCAGCGCAAGCTTTGAACGCGAGGGGTATCTCGTTAGATTGTGGCTCGCCACAAGGCCACAAGAATGTTGGTTAACCAAGAGCCCAAGAGTCATGTTAAGGTCCACTTTAGTTGGGCTTTTCAACTTGTTTTTGCTTTTGCAAAAGCCAAAAACCAACTAAAGAGTAAAAAGTCATAGCTGCTTTAGGCCAAAAGCAGCTTTTGCTCTAGTACAAAACTCAAAGCACATTACCCCTGCTTTCAGCTGCTTTTGCGGTAAAAAATTACCCATCTACCAGTTACCGATTCGTTTTTTCTTTCTTTCCAAACACATCGTCTTCTTCCCCAACCGCCGTCCCCTTTCTCCGCGTCCCCGTCGGCGAGCAGAGGCCCCGCTCGGCCACCCCTTCCTCCGCGTCCCCAGCGACGAGCAGAGGCCCGGCCTCCCCTTCCCCGCCCCCCACCCCCCGGCGAACACAGGCGTCGACCTTCCTCCCGTTCCCTCGCACCCTCGGCGAGCACAGGTCGTCCTCCCCTCCCTCGTGCCCCTCCGACGAGCACACGCGAGGGCGGTCGGCCCCTCGGACCACGCCGACGCGGCCTCCACCTCGGCTCCGGCGAGCGGGCGGCCTCGACCACGGCTCTGGCGGACGGGCGCGCAGTCTCCGCCTCGGCTCCGGCGAGCGGGCGCGTGGCTCCATCCCTGCCTCCGGCGGGCGGGCGCGCGGCCTCGACCCCAACTCCGGCGGGCGACCACAGCAGCTCCGCCGTGGCCTCGCGGGTCGGCGCGAGCGTGGCTCTGTCGCGGCCTCGCGGGCGCAGGCGAGCCATCGTGGCCTCGCGGGGCCGGCGTGAGCGCCTCGCCGCCGCGGCCTCGTCCCCTACGCGGTGGCCGGCGAAACTTCCCTGCACGCACAGGAAGAAGAGGGAAGAAGGTGACAAGCGGGGTCCACTTGTCAGTGAGAACTATGTTTGAGAAGCTACAATTATAAAACCAAAGGGGCTTTTGGCTTTCTCACAGCTACTTTTGAAAAACTACTTTTCAGAAAGTCACAGCTCACAACTGCTTTTCCAAAAGCCACAGCCCAACCAAACGGGGCCTAAATGTTGCTGCATTGTGTCTTGCAAGGCCTTATTTAGATTGAAAAAGTGTGTTTTTTTCTTAACTATAGCACTTTCGTTTGTATTTGACAAATATTGTCCAATCATGTACTAACTATCAAAAGATTCATCTTGTGATTTATAACTATTTGTAATTAGTTATTTATTTTACCAACATTTAATGTTTCATGCATGCGTCCAAACATTGATGTGATGGTGATATGATGAAGAGAGAGTGAAAAAAAAGTTGATAGTTTGAGGATACCTAAACAAGGCCTTGATGCAGGTTAGCAGTCTGCATACGTGTTTGCAGCAGCCAACCATGTATCATTCATACAGTAGAGCCTACAAGTTGGTTGTGACGGAACGACCCTAATCCCATGGCCCACGTGTCCCTGTCAACCTCTGACAGCCGAACCCATGTTCCATGTGATTAAGACCTGTTCGCCACCGGGCTACATCAGTGCCCAATGTCCGCAGGATCATCTCACAATTCGGTTACAGCATTGCATACTTTTACAAATAACATCGGAATAAAGAGCGGAAGACTTAAATAACAATAGTTTTACAAAACATGGTTCAAATAGAAATTAAGGTGCAGTTATTACAAACCAAGTTCTGATAATAGAGATAGACATAGGCAACGTAGTGGAGAACAGCAAAGATACTTATAATCACCCAACCTGAGGGTGTACAACTATTCTTCGGCCTCATCGGCCTCTTCCTGGACGATGGTCACGCAGCAGGGTGCAAGACACATCGGGGACTCTGTCATACCTGCAGCATGGGTAACAAACCCTGAGTACTGGGGTACTCAACAAGACTTACCCGACTAAAGAAAAAGGGAGAAGACTCAGGAATGAGAGGCTTAGGGTAGTCAAGGTAAGGCTTAAGCAAGATCAAGTATTTTGCAGAAAAGCATTTTTGTAAACCTTATTTTATTTTGAAAGATTCAGTATTCCTCAATTCTTCATCATTCATGATTCATTTTATATTTCAAAACATTCCTAGTTGAGAACCACTCTCCGTTGACAGTCAGTGGACCAAGTCTCCATAACCGAGGAGCAACGTTAATCCGGATAAATAATACTCAGCTGAGGATCCCTATCCACACTGCATATGTAGCACCCAAGCTTGCATATGCCAACTCGTCTACCACGATTCCTCCAAGATTGGACCCGGTCCTACGCCACCCGGAAGTACAGTACACCACTCCTTTCCAGGTACGACGACCACGTGGGTACATGCTACTTCCGCCATCTCTCCACTCCCAGTGCGCGGTTGTCGGTCCCAATCAAGGATTTCTCGGAGCCAGAGCTTTCCGAAGTATGTGAATAGTTACAAGTCTTGACCAGCAGGCCCCCATACGGATGGTCCCTAATTTTCCAGCCAGAACTATACCTTGGTTATATCTCACCCAAGCGTAATAGTCCTGTCAGTTTTTTCAATCCTGTCCCGGTCGGTGTCAACTGTTGAGTCCCGGACTACAACATGACGGCACCGTACGCTCGGACAACCTCTCCTCGCTTATTGACTAGGTACGGATCAGATACCTAGCCAACAGCCGGGGAGTAAGACCAAAATCCCATAAACATTCCTTAAGTGATCACACTTTTGAAATTGGCATTTTATTGCAACGTCTAATTCAATAAGCATTGCTAAGCATTTTTCAAATACTTTTGAAAAGCAGGTATCGGGTGTATCAGTGGTCAAGGTGGATAGTGCATCAATTAGGATAACACACAACTCCTATAAACCTAATGCAATAATTTAACTCAAAAGCATTTAAGGAAATCATTTTATAAATTCAAGGAAAGGGTTAAATGCACCGGGGCTTGCCTTGAAGAGCAAAGAGGGCAGGCTCGAAGGCGGCGGAGGAGTTGTCGGAACTCGGGGTAGCCTCGGGAACAGGTTCGTCGGCGGCTGCCTCGATCTTGACTCCTTCTTCGGTGACTATACGAATGCAATGATGCATGCACATGAGTATGCTATCATGAACAATGCAAAACAGGGTATACAACATGAACCCTAATCACTTTTTCTATTTTCCTTAATTATTTAAAAAGGTCATTTTATGAAGTTGCTCCAAAAATTACCAAATTAATCACATAAGTTCATTATGATGTAGATAGATGGCAAAACAAATTTCATAATTTTTGGAGGTCATTAAGGTGCTCAAATAATTCCAGACATTAATTAACAAAAGGCACTATTTAACAATTAAAGATAAATGCTCAACAATCAACTTGTTCTAAAAGACTTAAAAATTTCACCAGAGACTAAACATGGCATAGGAAGCTCACAAAAATTAGTCTCATGATTTTTGGAGTTATAAATAATTTTCTAAAAAACCAAAACCATCCATTTATTAATTAAAAGAGGGATTTTACATTTTCAAATTCTTGCAGAAAAGTCAGGTTTCATATTTTTATAAAATACTACACAGTGCAAGGAGCATACCATAATTTTATCAGAATTTAAGGAACAATAGATTAATTCACACAAAAAAGAGAAAACAGAACACTATTCACATCTTTCAGAAAAAGAAAAGAGCACTGTGCTCCTTCTATGAAGGGCTCGGCGAATCGCGCGGGGCTCGGGCGAATCGCGCGGGGCTCGGGCGAAACGGGCTCGGTCGAGACGGGCTCGGTCGAGACGGAAAGCGACTGCTTCGTCCGAGGCCTGGCCCGGAGGCTCGGGCGAAGCGGAGAGCATGCGCTCGCCGAGGCTTGGCTCGGGCGAAGCGGACTCGGGCGAGACGGAAGGCTCGGGCGAGACGGAAAGCAAGCGTCCGTCCGAGGCCTGACTGGGAGGCTCGGGCGAAACGGAGTGGAAGCAGAGACCGGAGGCTTCGGGTGCTTACCACGGGTCGGAGGCAGGGCTCGAGGGTGTGGCTCGGAAACGTGCTCGAGGGTGAGGCTCGAGGCTGAGGCTCGACACGTGCTCGAGGGTGAGGCTCGAGGCTGGGGCTCGTCACGTGCTCGAGGGTGAGGCTCGAGGAAGGAGACGACCGCGGCGGCACTCCGGCGAGTCGGCGATCCTGTGCAACACACGAGACCGCAAGGACCTGGTTAGAGTCGCGCGGAGCCGAGGAAGCTGGCACAGGGGTCAGGGGAAGATGATCGTGGCCGGAGAGGGAGTATTTGACGAACCCGAGTTCACCGGGTTTCCGCCGGAGATGGGAAGATGGGGTTACGCCGGGCGATTGGAGGCGGGGGAGGTGAAATTGAAGAGTGGGGAAGCTTCACGAGCTCAAGGCGGAGCTGTTGGGCTAGGTGGTTGAGCGGCGGGAGCTTCGGAGTGGTCTGGCCACGGCGGCGGGGTCGAGTGCGGAGCTCCGGCTCCGGCGGGCCTTTTATAGCCGCGGCCAGGGGACGGTAGAGGGCACGAGACGGTGTGGATGAGCTCGGACGAGGCGTGCGCACTCGATTGCGAGCCGGTGGGAAGGACGGCGTGCGCGTAGGGCCTGGGCGAAGGTTCGCCGGTGACGGCCACGCGGCGGCGACGTGCTGGGAGCAGTGGGGGACGGGGCGGAGGTCAACTGGCGCGCGTGCGGGGGCGGCATGATGGCGCAGGCGACAAGTCGGGGGCGGGCGTGCGGCTGCCAGGCGTGCGGCGTGCGCAGCGCCGGCGCGCGGCCATGGCCGGGCCCCCCCTCTACGGTGAGGAAGATGAACAGGGCTATGCCCTAGGGTTTGACTTTTGGCTGATCTCTGTATTTTGCAAATTACTTCCAAAACTTGAACTGAGCAGCAAAAACTCAAAACACCAAAGTTGTTCAGAAAAAAGAGATATACAACTTTGTCAAAAAGAATATTTTCAAATTCCAAACAGTTTTTGAATTAAATACGAAATCAGAAAAGGGGACACTTTTAGGATTTGAATAAATTCAAAATTACTTTTGATTTTACACTGAAAGTTGGAAATCTTCAAATATGAAAGTTGTTCCTTTTATCAAAACCTACAACTTTGTTAATATACCCTTTTTCTGAAACTCAATAGTTTTTAAATAAATTTTGAAAACTGAAAAGGGGACAAAAACTGGAATTTGAATGAATTTAGATTTACTTCAAACTTTGTACAGAAACTTGAAAATTTGTAAATACTAAAGTTGTTTATATTGGCCAGATCTACAACTTTGCTTTTTGGACCAACCTCAAATTTTGAATAATTTTTGAATTACAAAAAGAGGGATAAAATCCAGGGTTTGGAAATCAGGGTTTTGCAAAGGGATTTGAAATCTGATTTTGGTTTTTGAACTTTGGCCAACACAACAAAACTTCAAGACATCCAACTGAACAAGAATTACACAAAGCTAGGCACAGAGGTGAAATTACCATTTTTGCCCTTATAGGAAGATTTGGGCTTTTAGGGTTTTTGAAAAGAGATTGCTACACAAGTACTAAGCAAACATAAATGCAAGGCAAGAATGATTAATGACTAATGATGATGACATGTCAGGTTAATTACAGTTAAACACCAGAGGTGTTACATTGGTGGTAGCACATAGGCCCTGTTTAGGGGGTGTTTGTTTCCTGTCACATCGAACTTTGTGACACTAGTTTAGCTTATTAAAAATAAATTAATTATAAAACTAATTACAGGACCATATGCTAATTACTAAGACGAATCTATTAAGGTAAATTAATCCATTATTAACGAATGGTTACTGTAGCATTACATTGTCAAATCATGAACTAATTAAGTTTAATAGATTCGTGTCGTGAATTAGTCTCCGGCTGATAAATTAGTTTTTTAATTACTATATTTTTAATAGGCGAAACTAGAGCCGCAACGTTCGATGTGACAGGGCAAAATTTTTTTGCCCTGGAAATGAACACACCCTTAATTCCCCCCATTTCACAAAATTTTCCATCACATCAATGTTCGGACGTATGCATGGAGTATTAAATATAGGTAAAAAAATAACTAATTGTACTTTTAGTATGTACATGTCGAGACGAATCTTTGGAGTCTACGTAATCCATATTTGGACAAAGTTTGTCAAATAACAACGAAAACGCTACAGGAAATTTTCCATCTAAACAAGGCCATAGTTAAGTTAACGATTCCTTTTTAGAGCGAGTTGATAACTTGTTTGTAGGCCTGAAAAATCTCAAGCAGGAAAGATTCCACATGCTAACGGGGATAAACTCGCCCCACATCAGCCCTAACCTGTTGTCACATAAAGTCTTCACCCGCCCCAGCCCGACTCAAATATTTAGTTATAGTTGTCCAGAAAGCCCGTGGGCTCGTGGCCTGGCCCGTGGCCTGGTGTTTTGGCCCGGCCCAAGCACGGCACGGCCCGGTGGCCACCGGGCCTGAGCCGGCCCGACCCGAGGCGTGGGCCGTGCCTGGGCCGCTACCCTGGCCCGTGGCACGGCCCGATCTACTATGCGGCACGATGGTGGCCCGGTTAAACTAATATTATATGGTGAAAATGACGATATTTATGAGTTGACAATTATATATATGTGTTGTTTATTATTATACTATTGAATTAATTAACACTTAGTTGAAAATGATGAATTATTTCAACACTTTGGGAACAAGATATAGATTTTTTATGACTTTTTTAACTGACGGGCCATGGGCCAACACGGCACGACGGGCCGGCACGGCCCGAAAAATAGCCCATGGGTCGTGCCTTGGGCCGCTACCCCGGCCCGTGGCGGCACGACCCGTTTGGCCCGATGGCCCGTGGTGGCTCGACCCTCTCTGGATCGGCACAGCACGACGTCGGGCCGGGCCGGCACGGCACGACCGGTTGGACAACTATATATTTAGTGAATAAACCCGCTCCAACCCGTCCCGTTCGTATGAGTTCAACCCATCACGAGCAAAAAAAATACTCTGCTAATGAAATGGGTTCCAGTGGGTCCACCTTTAGTGCGGGGCCCACATATTAACCTGGTAATGTCAATTGACATAAAATAGCTGTTTGTTAAATTAAATCATCTGCAACAAATTTCAGTCAATTTAGATAAAATTTTACAGCGTGAACGCGAGCTTTTATTTCTAGGGTCCGGCTTTGAGATGGGGCCCACATATTGATTTGGCAGTGTCAATTGACATAAAGTAGTTGCTTATTAAAGTAAATCATATGCAACAAATTTCAGTCAATTCGGGTAAAAATTTTATAGTGTGAACGTGAGCTTTTATTTCTAGGGTTCGGCTTTAATATGGGGTCCACATATTAATCTAACAGTGTAAATTGACATGATGTAGCTGCTTGTTAAATTAAATCATATGCGATAAATTTCAGTCAATTCAGGTAAAATTTTATAGTGTGAACGCGAGCTTTTATTCCTACGGTCCGGCTTTGATGTGGGGCTCACATATTGATCTTGTCGTGTCAATTGTCATAAATTATCTGCTTGTTAAATTAAATCATCCACAACAAGTTTCAGTCAATTTAGGTAAAAGTTTATATTGTGAATGTGAGCTTTTATTTCTAAGGTCCGACTTTGATGTGAGGCCCATATATTGATCTTGTGGTGCCAATTGTCATAAAGTAGCTGCTTGTTAAATTAAATCATCTGCAACAAGTTTCAGTCAATTTAGGTAAAAAAAATTATAGTGTGAACGTGAGCTTTTATTTTTAGGATCCGGCTTTGATATGAGTCCCACATATTGATAGGAGGTACAATCTTTCTGCTAACCCGTCCTGACCCGGTTTTCTTTGTAGCCCAAATCCGACCCGGCTCATACGAAAATAACACTCGTTTAGACCTGTCAATACACCCCATATGAAAACCCGCCCCAAAAATCTGTTTTCCCCCGACCCATTAGCAGATGGAGGGAAGATCCAGAAAAATATGCTAGCAGGACCATTTTCTACCTCTTGATGCCTCTGCTTCGAAGCTACTAATAATAATATACCTGTATAAATTTATAAAGGATCTTAGAACTTAGAAGTTAGAAGGGGCTCCATACGTGGAGCAGTGGTTAGGACTTAGGAGAGTGGAAGGGGGGACTGCTAAGCAGTCTCGTTCGTTTGTCTTATCAGCTGTACTTTGACTTATTCTCTCTTATATGATATTATTGAAATAGCTAAAATCAGCCGTTGCTAAGCCAACCCCGTGATCTCACCATAAAACAATAGGAGAAGAAGAAAATTGTGATCGAAGTGCTCTTTCCCAGCAGGAATTTTTGACGTGTTTTCTCTGCGTACAAACACACGTACAGTCTGTAGGTTTTAACAGAGCATTCACATAGATTAAAAGAAAAAAGAAAAACTGAACTTTCAATACTAGGCTCCACCCTGAAGTCGTTACAGCGCACTTCTGATTGCAGAAAATATACATCTTTTATAAAGCTAACTCCCACCACAAGTTCTCCGACCTCAAATTACAAGCCATCACATTATCTCCCACAAATAGTCATATTATTGTACTAACTTTCAACCTTATTTTAATACAACTAATTTGATAAGAATACATGTAAAAATATGTAGATGATTTAACTTAAGTATACAACAGTTTTGTTTCAAAAGAAAGTATCCGGGTATGCTGCTAGTTTATCCAGTATGTCCCAAACAATTATTTCTGCACGGTCGGACACTTAAATAGTTTTTTTAGGAAGCACTATCTTTATTTATTCAGCAAGATAAAAATTGCAAACTCTATCTGGAGCTCCAAAAACCAAACATGCTTACCTATCGATAAATTTATAGAGTTTCAAGCTAATAAGTGAGCATCGATATTTGACTTCCATCTTTCAAAAAACGAAATTTGCTCTAGTGAAACTCCTTCTAACATTGATCTCCCGGACAGTAAGTCCATACCTGCCGACCCCCTTGCCCAGTAAACTTCTTACCGCATTGGCACAATCGCTTGCAATCCCAAATGAGTGCAAGCCAAGGTCACTAGCAAGTGCGAGACCTTCACGGCATGCTACTTCCAGGTCCGATTGCCCTTCCACCACCAGAACTAACGACCCAAGTAATTTTCGTCTTCGTCATGGCCGGGCAACTGTCGCCGCCGCCGATCAACCCAATTTTTTGGACATCACTGCATCAACATTGTTTTTTGCCAAACCTCTCGAAGGTCTTACCCAGTGTAGCACCTGAGTCACCGCTGTTCTAGCCTCCGGGCTTCCTTGCTTGACCTCATCAAGTTCGTGTATAAACCGCTCGACAAAATTATGCGTCGAGAGCGGGCTCTGGAACTAGTTCTCATGGATCACCAGGCATCGCGCATACTATTTCGCCCATAAGCGGACAACCACCTGTATAATCTGTGTGTGTTTGAGTGATCTCATGATCTCTGCTAACCAAGCATGAGCTGTCTGTGCACTGATGATGGATCAGGAACTCAACAATGCTCGTTCTCAAGAGAAGATTGCATTCCAAAAGAGCGTGTAGGACACTTACATAGTTACAGTACATCTTTATCTTTATCTAAAAAAAACATAGTTACAGTACATGTCAAATTCATTGGGGGACGTCAATGGGCTTTCCAAAATGGAGAGGGAAAGAGCAGTCGTCTAATTTCAGCCCAATGCATCCAAGTAGAAAAACCGGCCCATTAGTACGGCCCTATAACGCCTTTTACATCAAGGCCTTGTCCGTCCCGTCCATAGGTATCTTCGGCGTCCTCCCGTCGTCCTCGGTCGTCGTCTCTGTGCCAATTGCCAAATCTTACTTGGATTACTTGGAAGTAGGGTTTTGGCCCGTCCAATCCGATCCACCACTTGCACCGATGGGGAAGGATTCGAAGCCGAAGGACGCCAAGGGGAAGGACGCTAAAGGGAAGGGCAAGCAGGCGGCCAGCTCCTCTGGCGGCGACGATGGCGGCGGCAAGGGAGGCAAGGGCAAGGGCGGCAAGTCCGCTGACGGACTCGGCACCTGCACCTACGTCAAAGGTACCGTTCCTTTTCCGTTGGACTGGATGTATTGCGCGCGAGGAAGGATTTGACGTACCGTTCCTTTTCCGTTGCCTGGATGTATTGCGCGCGAGGAAGGATTTCGTATGGTATTAGGTGAAAGTTTGGGGTTAGTTACGGTCGGATCTCATTGGGAAATGCCTCAGGTCCATCGGTAACGTAATATGAAATTGAGTTGCAATTAGCGTCGCCGTTAGTTATGTCTATGTTTTTCAGTTGACAAAAGCTGATTGATGATTATGTTGTCCTACATCTGCAGCTAGGCACGTATTGTGTGAGAAGCAGGGGAAGATCAATGAAGCTTATAAGAAGTTGCAGGATGGATGGCTCGACAATGGGGACAAAGTCCCTCCTGCTGAGTTTGCTAAGGTAAGGGCCTGATTGATGGGTACTGCTCACTCAAGAATAGTTGGGTTTGCTACTTTGCTTAGATGAAAAGGGTAGTGAGTGATTATGTACATTGATACTGACTAGAGTTCGTATTTTGTGACTTTGGGGGAGTTTTACATTTTAGTAGCATTAATTACAGCCTTTGTACTTATTCATGAGGTACAGTTAACTGTCTGCATCACTGTTTTCTTGCACTGATAGTTTCCTGTGATTTTGAATGAACCTGGTGATCTTGGGTGCACTTTGATAAGATCCTGACTGCCCTATGTCCATTTGTTTCATGGCAAGTTCAGAGAATAGATGTTGTGTATGGGCAGTGATTAGTTAACAGTGGGGTGCTTTTGCTGGCATCTAAATGATGCATGTATGCGTATTGTATTGATGAAAAGGGTTTGGGTGATTTTATTGTGGTTAGCAACCTACTTGTTCTGTCCTAAAATATAAGGGATCCGAGTTTTTGTCCTAATTCAAGCTATGCTTACTTGCTTAGTTTGACCAAGTTTATAGAGAAGAGGATTAACATCTACCACATCGAAAATATAATTTATGAAAATACATTTCATAATATATCCAATGATGCTATCTGATGTTGTAAATATTATTCTTCTTTTCTATAGATTTGATCAAATCTAGCATAGTTTGACTTAGAACAAACTCCAATACTTAAATTTCAGAATGGAATGAGTAGTACTTGGCTGTTGGCGTAGCCATTTTTTTTTACTGGGAACTAGTCTGGGTACTGCTCTCCGAATGACGAGCTATCATAATAGCTTTTGCTTGGAAAGGAGCAAAGGAACGTTGTAGTTAAGATCACTGCAAATTAGTTTTATATTCTTGTTTCTATAAAGCTTTGGAAATCTGTGTTTACGTGCAAGAGCAATGAGAAAGTTGCAGTGCAAAGGTCTTTTGTAGCAAACTTGTTTACAAGGCTATTCAGCTATTATATCTTAACATGCATTTTACTATTCTATTGGAACTAGGAATGCCAGTTCCCGTGTGGAGTAAACTCTAAGGCCTTGTTTGGATGCACATGTATCCACATCAATCCACTAGTTCACTTCAACACATGTGGATTGAGGTGCATGTGCATCCAAACAAGGCATAATTGAAATTTGCTCAGCTTGTAACCTTCGGAAGCCCAATTGGAGATTGGAATCTGTACTAAAAATAGTCAATAGTTATGAATGTTCCCTATTCAAAGAGAAAATTGCATATTTAGGACTCCAAACAACGCGCTTCACAGATTTAGGACTCCAAACATTGAGTTCATAAACATAACCCTCTTATCGTTGCACTCTTGATTTACATGACATTCCTTGTATTTCATCTCTTTTTTAATCAAAATACATATATTTGGAGCTTGGATGGACTATTGGCCCTTAAGGACTTATGTACAGGTGCTGAAGGAGTTGGTACGCTGCCTGGCCAACATCCTACTAGACCCTAGGCTGCTGGTGCGCAGCTTGGCCATGTTGGCCGCCGCCTATACAGGTTCTGAGGATTTTTTTTTTTTAAAAAAAGGGAGGTGCTGATGATGGATTGGGTGTGATGCCCGTCACCGCCTGGGCATGTTGCTCGGCTGGGCGTGCTGGCTGCCCTTGCCAGCACCCAGGGCCAGACCGCTCATGTTCAGCGTGGGCAGGCTTTCCATGTCCAGCGTAGGCAGGCCTCTAGCCGGGGCGTCCAGGCTTCCAGCGGCCGCTTCCTGGCCTTGTGCGCCTGCGGCCAAGGCATTGGGAGTCTGGCCATCCATGTTTGGGGTCTTGCCACGGGAAGTCGCGATCTCCGTGTGCAGCACGGCGGCAATACGAAGAGATCGGCAACGGGGGATTAGGGCGAGTAGATGAAACGATCGGTCTCAGGAGGTACGTCCCATGCAAAATAACCAGAAGGGCGTCCTCTAAAGTACCAAGTACATGTATTAAAATTAGATAATAGGAAAAATACACCAAATGTCATGAAAATCAAGAATCTAACGTTTAGAGGGTTATTTTTACGAAGTTAATGTTTGGAGTCCTAAATTTGTGAAACGCATTGTTTGGAGTCCTAAATATGCAATTTTCTCCTATTCAAAGGTTGATGAACTTTTCTAATGATTCAGTTTCATATATGTTACTGGACTTAAAATCTGGTCTTCCGTTTACAATCTGACTAACTGTTTTGTCAAAGATTTCTCAGAAGTTTTTATGATAATACGTCCTGACTTTCTTATTCGATCTACAGGTAGCACAAGAGTATTCTGAATGCCCATCAGGGAAGAAAGGTGGAGATCTTGGTTGGTTCCCGCGTGGCAAGATGGCTGGTCCTTTCCAGGAGGTTGCTTTCAACACACCTGTGGGAGCTGTTAGCGCACCATTCAAGTCCACGTATGCCTTTGTCACTGTTTTTCTTCGGTTCTTGGCCTATTGAATATCGTAGCAGTAGTTGCATTGCTGCATTTTTACTTTGGACTTAAGAGATAGGCTGCTGCTTGATTTACGAACATGGAAAACACTAATGCTCTTGAGAATATCCATCTTTGTTAAGACTATTGAGGATTGACGCATGCCATCTTTTATCAGCTGCTTACAACGACACTCTGTTTCCTGTGCAGGCATGGATATCATTTTATCCTCAGCGAAGGAAGGAAGAACTGATCCGGAAATGTGCTTCGGATTGGGGAGACCTTATCATGAAGCTGGGAGACCTTATCATGAAGCTGTATGAGATGCAATGCCAACTCTTCTATAATAAGCGCTGGACATGTGTACTTTGTGTTGGCTATTGGCATCCCGACACAGAGGAGTTTGCCAAAACAAAAGAATGTGTGCTTTGCTGTAATTAACATATGATACTGATAATCTGATATGACAGCCTATCTGGGTCGGGTTAACAGGTGGGCTTTTAGCATGTGCAACCATTTATGTTTCAGCCACCACCGCGGTACCACGTCGCCCTATACGTCCACCCTCGTCATTTTTTAGTGGGACGTGTGTTTGGTTTTGGCCACGCACGAGCCATACCAAAATTTGGCCCGCCTGTGAAAATTGGAGTTCATTTGCATTGTAATCAAAGTTTGGTGGTCTGTCCTTGGTAAATTGGCGCCTTACCTATGCACATTACGAAGCCAATCCCAGGCGCAGCGTGGCGGACAAAATACCAGCCTGATTTTAGAAATGTCAAGGCATTTTGCGTGAAAAGAGCTGAGGTGGCTGGACATCTGGACATGTATCAAAATGCCAGCCTGATTTTAGAAATGTCAAGGCATTTTGCGTGAAAAGAGCTGAGGTGGCTGGACATCTGGACATGTATGGTTGCACGCAGTTCAAGGTTTTAAGAGCATACTCATTAGTGAAATTTGGCAGTGCTACCAACCATTTCGAAAGTTTTTTTTTTCCAACACTGACCATTTTTTCTTGGTCCCATCAAAAATGTCTAATGTGACTAAATTTAATCATAAGTTTGGCTTGGCCAACTAGGAGCTACATCCAAAGTTCCAAACACGACCTATGCTCGGTGCTCATGATATATGCCTACATCTCTATCTTTCCCAGGGTTTTGGTTTAATTATGTTATTCTATTCATCTGTTCCAAATTCTGATCGGACGGAGCATCTGAATTGCGTAATGCTGTTGAACGACCCATCTCAGGTGTGTCTAGTAGGTACTTAGACTGTCTCCAATAACAAGAGGCAAACGCAAAAAGGGTCTCGCACAGTGTCTTTAGGTCTTGAGAACTGCCTCCAACAGACGACTCAATCGCAACATGCATTTTGAGTGAGGGAGGAACCGAGAGCCATATTTGCATCGCCTTTTGACGAGGACGCAAAGGCCAGCGCCGTAGTGGTGGGCCCGACGAAGGGAGCGAGGGAGGCCGCACAGGGGAGGAGCTCGCCGGCGGGAGTCAGAGTAGGAGCAGGGAGCCGACGAGCTCGTAGCTTGGTCACCGGCCGCGGGGAAGACGACTGCGGTCCGTGCGCCACTGCCGCGACGAAGACGAAGACGAAGCCGAAGATAGAGGAGCTCCATGCGCCGCCACCGCAGTGGGATGAGTCGGATCTGCTTCTGCGCGGCCAGGCGGGGAGCCCCGGACGATGACGACGAGGTAGGCCCACGGACGACGACTGCGAGGCGGGTCCGGGACGGGGCGCTTCCAGCTCGACGCTCGGCAAGGCGCGCTTAGGTGCGAGGGGCGCTTGGCGGAAGGGGAGGGAGGCGCTCGACGGGCCCGCGACGGCACGCGGCCGGTTCGACGGGGAGCGACCGGAGGCGGGGAGGGAGGTGCTTGACAGGCCCACGAGGAGGCGCGGCCAGCTCGGCGCTCGGTGCGACCGGATGTGGGAGGCGCTCGGCAGGGAGGGGAGCGAGGCGCTCGGCAGGGAGGCGAGGCGAGGCGCTCGGCGGGGAGGGGAGGTGCTCGACGGGCGCGGGGAAGCCGGAGGAGAGGGAGACGCTCGGTTTGGCTTGCTCGGGACTTGCGAGTGCTTTTTGGGTTAGCTGTTGGAGAAGACAATTTTTTTGGGTATAGACACCTTCTACTGTGCGTGACCCAAACCCCAGAGTGGGTCTTACTTTTGAGTTCTGTTGTTGGAGATAGTCTTACAAAGGAACTGACCATATCAACTTATAAGCATTCGTGAACCATTTTGAGATAATTCGTGGAACATCTGCAGGGCCTCGGTCGGTATCACACCGCTGATCAGTTGGTTCATTTTTATGGCTGATTTCGACTATTTCATTAGCGTTTTACAAGAGAGAATAGGCTGAAATACGGCTGATAAAGAAAAAGAAGGTCCACTCCCGCCGTAAGAGCAACTCCAACGGTTTTGTATTTTTTATTTAGCAAAACATGAAATTTGCCAACTCTCAAATCAATATGGAGAGGAGAGAAAAAAATTATCTCCAACGGTTTGGCAAAATTGACTTGCCAAAATCTAAAAAAGAAACTTGGCGGCGCAGGAGGGAAGAGCGCGCGCCAGAGTAGTACACAAGACGAAAATGCCAAGCCGATCACGAGCTTGCATATATGCCAATCCATCTCAGGATTTTGCCAAGTTAACAAAAATGCAAAGTTCATTTGCCAAACCGTTGGATAGGAGTTTTGTACACTTTTTGACAAAAATAAGAATGCAAAGCCATTTGCAAAACCGTTGGAGTTGCTCTGTTAGAGCAACTCCAAGAGACTTTGTATATTCTTCCTAAATGCTAGGAATAGAGATTTTGACGAAAAATTACACTCCAACAGTGTAACACCTCTGGTGTTTTAAAATGTAATAAACCTGACATGTCATCATCATTAGTCATTAATCATTCTTGCCTTGTATTTATGTTTGCTTAAGTACTGGTGTAGCAATCTCTTTTCAAAACCCTAAAAGCCCTAACCTTTCTATTAGGGCAAAATGGTAATTTCACCTCTGTGCCTAGCTTTGTGTAATTCTTGTTCAGTTGGATGTCTTGAAGTTTTGTTGTGTTGGCCAAAGTTCAAAAATCAAAATCAGATTTCAAATCCCTTTGCAAAACCCTGATTTCCAAACCCTGGATTTTATCCCTCTTTTTGTAATTCAAAAATTATTCAAATTTGGGGTTGGTCCAAAAATCAAAGTTGTAGACCTGGCCAAGAGAAACAACTTTGGTATTTACAAATTTTCAAGTTTCTGTACAAAGTTTGAAGTAAATCCAAATTCATTCAAATTTCCAGTTTTTGTCCCCTTTTCAGCTTTCAAAATTTATTCAAAAACTATTGGGTTTCAGAAAAAGTGTATATTAGCAAAGTTGTAGGTTTTGATAAAAGGAACAACTTTCATATTTGCAGATTTCCAACTTTCAATGTAAAATCAAAAGTAATTTTGAATTTATTCAAATCCCAAAAGTGTTCCCTTTTCTGGTTTCAAATGTGGTTCAAAAACTCTTTGGATTTTGAAAATGTTCATAATTACAAAGTTGTAGATCTCATTTTTCTGCACAACTTTGGTATTTTGAGTTTTTCCTGTGCAGTTCAAATTTTGGGAGAAATTTGCAAAATACAGAAAGTCAAAACCTAAACCTAGCCCTGTTCATCCCCTACCTCTAGCCGGCACAGAGCAGGGGGGGCCGGCCATGGCGCCTCGCCGGCGCTGCGCACGCCGCGTGCCTGGCAGCCGCACGCGTGCCTCCAACCTGCCGCCGCTGACCCCGTGATCATTTCGCACCCGCTCGCGAGCGCTGACCCTCGTCCCCGTCCCCTACAGAGCCCAGGGCGTCGCCGCCGCGTGGCCGTCACCGGCGAGCCTTCGCCCAGGCCCTGGGTGCACGCCCGTCCTCCCGCCGGCTTGCAATAGAGTGCGCACGCCTCGGCCGAGCTCATCCACACCATCCCGTGCTCTCTACCGTCCCGACCGTGCCTATAAAAGGGCCGCCGGAGTCCGAGCTCCTCACTCGTCTCCGCCGCCGTCGCCAGCCCACTCCGAAGCTCCCGCCGCCCAACCAACTAGCCCAACAGCTCCGTCTTGAGCTCGTGAAGCTTCCCCACCCCTCAATTTGGTCTCTACCGCCTCCTATCGCCCGGCGTAGTTCGCCGTTCCCATCTCCGGTGAAAACCCGACGAGCTCGGGTTCGTCAATACTACCTCTCCGGCCACGATCATCTTCCCCTGACCCCTGTGTCAGCTTCCTTGGCTCCGCGCGACTCTAACCAGGCCCTTGCGGTCTCGTGTGTTACGCAGGGTCGTCGGAGCGCCGATCGCCGCCGTGAACCGTTTGTTGTTGAGAGAATACCATCAGTGACGAACGGGCCCTAATCTCATGGCCCACAGGTCCTGTCAACTCTGACAGCAATCCCAGTTCCACTTATAAGACTGCCATCACTGGGCTACATCAGCGCCCAATGTCGCGGATCATCACACATCGGTAAAGCATTGACAACTTAACCAAAATAAAATAGGAATAAAGAGCGAGACTTAAAAATAACAATAGTTTACAAAGCAGGGTTCCAAATAGAAATAAGGTGCAGTTATTACAAACCAAGTTCTGATAATAGAGATAAGACATAGGCAACATAGATGGAGAACCAAAAAAGATCCTTATATCACCCCAGCCCGAGGGCGTACAACTATTCTTCGCGCCTCATCGGCCCTCTTCCTGGACGATGGTCACGCAGCAGGTGCACGACACATCGGGGATTCTGTCTACGTGCAGCATGGTAACAAACCTGAGTATGGGGTAACAAAAAGACTTAACCGACTCAGGAAAAAGGGAGAGACTCAGGAATGAGAGGGCTTAGGGTAGTCAAGGTAATGGCTTAAGCAAGACAAGTATGTTGCCAGAAAAAGCATTTTGAAAACCTATTTGATTTGGAAAATTTAGTATTCTCAATTCTTCATCGTTCATGATTAATTTTACATTTCAAACTTCCTAGTGAGAACCACTCTCCGTTGCAGTCAGTGACCAAGTCTCCATAAAACGAAGGAGTAGCAACGTTAATGAACCGGATAAATAATATAGCTCAGCTGAGAAGTCCCTATCCACACTGCACATGTATGCACCCAAGCTGGCAATATGCCAACTCGTTTACCACGATTCCTCCAAGATTGGGCCGGGTCCTACGCCACCCCCCGGAAGTCAACACAACTCCATCCAGGTACGAGACCACGTGGGTACATGCTACTTTCCGCCATCCAATTCTCCACCCTAGGCGGTTGTCGGTCCAAAGAGTATTCGGAGCCAGAGCTTTCGAAGTAGTGAATAGTACAAGTCTTGACCAGCAGGTCCCCCCATACGGATGGTCCCTAATTTCCTTCCAGGAAACTTACCTTGTATATCTCACCCAAGCGTAATAGATCCTCTGAGTTTTTCAAACCCGTCCTGGTCGGTGTCAAACTGTTGCGTCCCGGAATACAAACAATGACGGCACCGTACGTCTCGGACAACTACTCTCCTCGCAATTGAAAAGGTACGGATCAGTATACCAAGTCAATGGTTCGGGAGTAAAGAAGCCCAAATTCCCATAAAAGGTTGGTAAGCGATCACGACTTTTTGAAATGACATTTATTTGCAAATTTATAGTATAGATCACTAAGCTTTTGCATAATTGTTTTAAAGCAGGGCTGATGGATCTCTGGTGGAGGTAAATAATATGCAGTATAGGTCAATCAACACAAAAACTCTATAAACCTAATGCAGTTTAAACAAAAGCATTTAAGGAAAACTTTTATATAAATCCAAGGAAGGGGTAAATGCCACCGGGGCTTGCCTTGAAGAGGCAAGGAGGCAGGCTCGAGGGGCGGGCGGGCAAGTTGTCAGGAGCTCGGGGTAATTCTCGGGGACAGGTTCTCAGCGGATGCCTCGATCTTGACTCTTCTTCGGTGACCTCCTTATACGAATGCCCAATGATACATTCACATGGTAATGCTAGCATAACAGACATTCAGGGCATACAACAATGAACCCTAATCTTTTTTTTTTATTTTTCTTAATTATTTATAAAGGTCATTTTAATGCAGTTGCCTTCCAAAAATTACCAAATTAATCAACATAAGTTTTGTTATGGTGTAGATAGATGGCAAAAAAAAATTCAATATTTGGAGGTCATGAAGGTGCTCAAATAAAATCAACATTAAATAACAGAAGGCACTATTACAATTAAAATGAATGCTCAAAAATCACTTGTTCCAAAAGACTTCGAATTCACCAGAGGACTAAACTGGCATAGAAGCTCACAAAAATGTATCCCATGATTTTGGAGTTATAAATGTTTTTTTTAAAAATTTGGAGGACTTCAGGGAGCTCACCGGCGTCGATTAGGAGTTCGGTGAGGTGAGGGACGGGGCGAAGAGGATGGTCGGACGGTGACCGGCGGAACG